>SJYA01002789.1:1591354-1638322 GCA_006410615.1 Neotragus moschatus
TCAGGCTCAGGGACTGCAGGTGGTACCTGGGCTGTGACTCGCCTCTGACCCGAGGTCTGCCTCCCTGTGTACTTTCTCCGAGAAGACGGCCGTCACTGCGGGGCAGCTGGGAGCCCGCTGTGCTGTGTCCGGGCCAGGCCCTGGACAGACGGCAGGAAGGGCCGGGCCTGAGCCCCGCTGCCTGCCAGCCTCCGGTCGGGAAGGCGGGTGGGAGGGGCAGGGCGGCCAACAGAGGTCCGCGTGGTGCTTTGCTGAAGGGCGCGTCTGACGCATCCTATCTGTGCCTCTGTCTGGGTTCAGGCACCAAGTGAACTGCACAGGAAATGTACACATACGCTAGAAACTGGATTTTTTCATATCTTCCTACAACTGGTTGCAAATCCAATACAGAGGATTACTTTGCTCCTGAACTGAACCTGAGTTCAGATTTTGTCATGGGCCTTTAGCCAGCTCACCTCTGTTAGGCTGGAATTGGAAGGCTGAGGTCTGCACTGTAGAGGAAGGAATTGGGGGGTCATGCAGGGAAGGCATGTGGGGCATTGGCTGGGCCTCCCTATGCTTGCAGGATGGGGATGGGGTCCACCCATGTCACAGACAGAGCCTGAGGGGGCAGCTCCCTGCTGCCCAGGATCCACAGCCCTCTGGTGGGGAGGTCTCACCTCAGGNGCACTGTAGAGGAAGGAATTGGGGGGTCATGCAGGGAAGGCATGTGGGGCATTGGCTGGGCCTCCCTATGCTTGCAGGATGGGGATGGGGTCCACCCATGTCACAGACAGAGCCTGAGGGGGCAGCTCCCTGCTGCCCAGGATCCACAGCCCTCTGGTGGGGAGGTCTCACCTCAGGGGACATCTTCTTACCTTGGGTTGGGGGCTGCAACTCCAGGGAGCCCCTGACTTACACGGGGGGCTCCTGGCCGAGAACCCAAGTGGGCAACATGAGCCTGGGTGGTGGAGTCCCTGCCCCGTGGACTCCAGTGGGTCCACTGGTGGCCACACATCCCAGCTAAACGGAAGATGCCTTGTGGGGAGGGGCCTCAGTGCTAGAGGTCTCTGACGGCCTCCGCCGTGTGCAGCGGACTTGCCACTCAGGGACCAGAGGGGCGCATGGGGGCACTTCCCCACGCACGGTGGCCCCTTCCTGGGACAGACTGAGGATGATGCTGGGGGCTTCTGGTGCCCGATGGGGACGGTGGGAAGCTGCCGGGCACTGTGAGCCAGGGCTCTGTGCCCAGCAGGCAGCAGAGCCCTGCCTCATGTGAGCTGCCTCCGCCCGCCATCCACCAGCCTGGGAGAGAAACAGACGCTGCCGTTGACAAAGTGGCGAGCTCCCCGACTCTGCACAGAAAAGCTTATACAGTACACGCTAGCGAGTGCCGAGCTCTCGGCCTGAAGGCAGGACTCATCTCAGAGGTGCTGGGCGGCCACAGCGCGGGCTTCGGGCCGAGCGCCTGCCCTGCTGGTGCCTCCCTGAGGCTCGGCACAGCTCAGAGGTCAGAGACGGGACTGTCCCGCCTCCCGGTGCAGCTCTGCCCACAGATGCTCAGCCTGAGGCCGCGGGCGAGGGGCCCGGAGCCAGTTCCTCCAAGGCTGTTGCTGAGCTGCGTCCCTCCCCGTCTGGGGAGACCGAGGATGTGTGACCTTCGAACCCCAGTCTGGAGGGGTTCTGAAGGACCCCTCGGCAAACTCAGCTAGTTTCTGCAGATGCTGAGGACTGTGGCATGAAGTCTGCCCCCAGCCCCCTGATGGCAGAACCAGCTGCTGGGACGCAGGGCTTCCTGTGGCCCCATGTGCTGTGTGGGAGGGTGTGGGGACCCTGGTGGGATGAGTCGGGCAGAAGGAGGAGCCAGGAGACCAGTGAGAGGCATTCGCTGCCTCAGGGTGGAGGCCCGGGGCTGCGCACCCACCCGTGGGGTCAGAAGGCCCAGGCCCACGGGCATGCTCGCAGACGCAGGGGCACGATCCCCGGGGCCTGCTGTGCGCCCGCCCAGTGCCTGATTCGTGGGAGACGGAGCCCCAGGTGGGGACAGTATCTCATCTGGAGGAGCCCGCCCTTTGGGCGGGAGACACCCCCTCCTGTCCTGAGACACCCCTCCTGGCCTGAGACGCCCCCTCCTGTCCTGAGATGCCCCCTCCTGGCCTGAGACGCCNGGCCCAGGCCCACGGGCATGCTCGCAGACGCAGGGGCACGATCCCCGGGGCCTGCTGTGCGCCCGCCCAGTGCCTGATTCGTGGGAGGTGGAGCCCCAGGTGGGGACAGCATCTCATCTGGAGGAGCCCGCCCCTTGGGCGGGAGACACCCCCTCCTGTCCTGAGACACCCCTCCTGTCCTGAGATGCCCCCTCCTGGCCTGAGACGCCCTCTCCTGGCCTCCCCATGCTCCATGTGCCGCCTTCTTCTGGAAGGACCCGGTCAGTGGGTTGCAGGCCCAGCCTAAACCTAGGATGGCCTCATCTCGAGATCCTCAGTCCTGCAGAGACCCCATTTCCAAGTGTGGTTGCGTCCCAGGTGGGCGAGAATCTTGTGAGGACTCTTCAGCCCGTTGCAGGGCCCTGTCCTCAAAGGACTGAAGAGCCACAGGCATGTTAGCTCTTCCAGGCCCAGGAGACGGACGCTCGCAGAGGCTGGTCTCACTCAAAGGCGTCAGCTGGTTTGGGGCACCCTGGGAGCCTCTGCCGCCTGGTGCCCAGAGGGCCTCAGAGTCACTGGCTTTAGCAGGAAGGAGCACTGGCTGGGGCTGGAGGTCAGCTGAGAGAGTGCTCACTCCATCTCCTTCCTCCTGCAGAAGTTTGGGGTCAGCTGTGTAGCCTGGCAGGACAGCAGTGGACCCTGCTGTCCTGACCATCGGCTCTCCTCCCAAGCCACCGCCCCAGGGTCCCTGTTGCCCCTGCTGAGGCTGCCCCTCTGGGGAGGGGAGGGGCTGCAGAAAGAACGGGCCCTGGTGGGCATGTGCCCAGAGGTGGGCGTGTGCCGGGAGGTGGGCGCGTGCCGGGAGGTAGGTGCTGTGGACGTGAGATGCCTGTCTCTTAAGCAGCTGCGCAGGGCGTCCACTCCGGGAGGCGTCNAAAAAAAAAAAAAAAAGAATTTTCCACAGTTAGCAACCTAAATGTCTATCAACAGATGAATGGACAAATAAGTTGTGGAATATATATGTGCGCCATGTATACAATGCCATGAAAAAATAGAATATTGCCATTCGCAGCAACATGCGTGGACCTCGAGAATATTATGCTTAGTAAAAGAAGTCAGAGAAAGACAAATACTACATGGTATCACTTATATGTGGAACCTGAAAAATAATACAAATGAATCTGTATACAAAACAGAAAACAATTCACAGACATAGAAAACAAACTCATGGTTACCAAAGGGGAGAGCGAAAGGGTAAAGAATAAACTAAGAGTATGAGATTAATGGATACAAACTACTATATATAAAATAGATAAACAAGGATTTACTACATAACATGGGATTATACCCAATATAACAACAACAATGGAATATTTTAATAATTTTATAATAATCTATAACAGGATATAATTTGCAAAAAATCCCATTATGCTGTATATACAAAACTAACACAATTTTCTGAATCAACTATATTTCAATTAAAAAAAGAAGTTTATGGTCTTTCTGTAGTCACAAAAATAATGAACATGAAAGGCTTAATAATAGCTAATTTTGCAACAAAATATCAAAAATTTATCTACCTTCAAATTTAATCATTTAGTTTTTGTTCTGGTTCATTTTTAGTCTGTTGGATAAGTGAAAAATCAAATTTTCTTCTTTACATAAAAATAATCATAGAATCACAAAAATTTAGAGCTAGAAAGAAATTTTGAGAATTTCTAGATATATTAAGTTCAATCCTCTTCAAGTCAGAGACATTCATTTAATTGCTTTTTTCAAAGTTAAAGAATGAACTGGAGGGACCTTCCCTGGTGGCCCAGTGTTAAGAATCTGCATGCCAATGCAGTGATCATGGGTTCAGTCCCTCGTCTGGGAAGATTCCACATGCCACAAAGCAACTAAGTCCACCATGGGCCACAACTACCGAGCCCACAACCTAGAGCCTCGTGCTCTGCAGCAGGAGAAGCCACCATGAGAAGCGCAAATAGAGAAAGCCTGTTTGCAGCAATGAAGACCCAGCGCAGCCAAAAATAAACAAATAAATAAAATTAAAGAAAAAAATTATGAGCTGGAGGTGAAACCCTGGAACCCAGAATGCTTTTCCCACTACATCATGATTCCTCAAACTAACTGAGGCACAATTTTCAATATATACGTGACGCAGCAGGGTTGATCGAGAGGTCTCTGAGTCAGACTGTCCAGGTTTGAATTTTGGGTTCCTCCATTTGCTATTTGGGTGATCTTGAGCAAATTACTAAATCTCACTGTCTCAGTTTTCTCATCTGTAAAATGAGATAACAACTATACTTTGCCAATAGGACTATTATGAAAAAATTAATACAAATAAAGCTCATAGAATGATGCCTGACACATTGCAAGCATTTAATAACTGTCAGAAATCATTAGGAGTCTACTGATAAACACATGGATATGTATTTGCTAGATTTTAAAATAGCCTAAATATACTAGAATTAGAACACTAGATCATTTTTATGTTTTAAAAATATATACAACCACTGGTATTTCATTTGCCATACAAACAGTACCCCCAAAAAGGTTTCCTCATGACGTATATGCAAAATTCCAGATATTGAACACATAATAAAGTTCACTTAATTTGAACATCATTCATTTTGTAATCATTTGAGTCCAATGGTATTCTTAGAACACCCAGAGGGATCTTTGTTTTAAACATACCCTTCACTGGGCGACAAAATTATTTTCAGTAATGACCATGAAATGAAACAAATAATAATAGTCAGGAATGAAACAGTGAAAGTTCTTTGACTCAACTCCACTTATATGTCAATATAAAATAAATATTTTAGTACAAAAAAGAAAAAAGAAATGGAATTAATGTTTTGAAAAAAGGAAAAACTTAAACCTATATATTGTTTTGTGGAAGTACTAAATAATAACATATTTCCTATTCTCTTGATTCCTTCTTCAGTTTTGGAGTAAACAATAATTTAAAAAAGAATAAATTTCAGAGTTAAATACATTTTTAATTATTCAAAAGGATAATTTCACATATTAACTAAAATTTGTACTTATAAGCCAAAAAGATTATACCTCAAAGTTTACTCTTAGGTCATCACATGGAATGAAATACTGAAGTAATCAATTTGTTTCTTCACCCTAGTCTCTGTACTATCACTGCATAAGAATCTACTATTTAAATACAGGGATATGGACCAAAGGGGTTGCAGACATGAACTGCACCTGAAGCCCTGCATTACCCTGAATTTTTATGAATTTATTTGGAAAAAATCTGTAAAGCTGAGTCTAGATTTATTGAAGGCCAGCTATATAATTGGGAGCTCTCTGATTTAACATCTCCGTAGAATATACTTATTAAAGAATCAATAATTAAAATGTGCTAATTTGAAGCTTACACTGTTGTTGCTTGTTCTTCAGTCCCTAAGTCATGCCCAACTTTTGCAATCCCATGAACAGGCTTCCCTGTCCTTCACTACCTCCCAGAGTTTGCTCAAATTCATGTCCATTGATACCATCCAACCATGTCATTCTCTGTTGCCTCCTCCTCTTGCTCTCNACACTGTTGTTGCTTGTTCTTCAGTCCCTAAGTCATGCCCAACTTTTGCAATCCCATGAACAGGCTTCCCTGTCCTTCACTACCTCCCAGAGTTTGCTCAAATTCATGTCCATTGATACCATCCAACCATGTCATTCTCTGTTGCCTCCTCCTCTTGCTCTCAAACTTTCCTAGTATCAGGGTCTTTTCCAGTGAGTTGGCTCTTCGCATCAGGTGGCCAAAGTAATGGAGCTTCAGCTTCAGTCCTTCCAATGAATATTGAGTTAATCTCCTTTAGGATTGACTGGTTTGATCTCCTTGCTATCCAAGGGACTCTCAAGAGTCTTCTCCAGCACCACAGTTAGAAGGGATTAATTCTTCAGCACTCAGCCTTCTTTATTGGAGAAGGCAATGGCACCCCCCTCCAGTACTCTTGCCTAGAAAATCCCATGAGTGGAGGAGCCTGTTAGGCTGCAGTCCATGGGGTCGCGAAGTCGGACATGACTGAGCGACTTCACTTTCTTTTCACTTTCATGCATTTGAGAAGGAAATGGCAACCCACTCCAGTGTTCTTGTCTGGAGAATCCCAGGGACGGGGAGCCTGGTGGGCTGCCGTCTATGGGGTCGCACAGAGTCGGACATGACTGAAGTGACTTAGCAGCAGCAGCCTTCTTTATGGTCCAATTCTCACATCTGTATGTGACTACTGGAAAAAACATAGTATGGACCTTTGTCAGCAAAGTGATGTCTCTGCTTTTTAATACGTTGTCTAGGTTTGTCATAGCTTTTCTTCTGAGGAGCAAGAGTTAATTTCATGGCTGTAGTCACCATCTGCTGTGATTCTGGAGCCCAAGAAAAGAAAATCTGTCACACTTTTCATTGTTTCCCCATCTATTTGCCATGAAGTAATGGGACCAGATGCCATGATCTTAAGTGTTTTGAATGTCGACTTTTAAGCCAACTTTTTCACTCTCCTCTCTCACCTTCATCAAGAGCACTTTAGTTCCTCTTCACTTTCTGCCATTAGAGCAGTATCATCTGAGGTTGTTGGCATCTCTGCCTGCAGTCTTGACTGCAGCCTGTGATTCATTCAGCCTGGGCATTTCAAATGATATACTCTGCATATAAGTTAAACAAGCAGGGTGACAATATACAGCCCTGATGTACTTTCCCGATTTTGAATCAGTCTGTTGTTCCATGTCTGGTCCTGACTGTTGCTTCTTGACCCTCATACATGTTTCTCAGGAGACAGGTTAAGGTGGTCTGATACTCCTATCTCTTCAAGAATTTTCCAGTTTGTTGTGATCCACATAGTCAAAAGCTTTAGCACAGTCAACGGGGTAGATGTTTTTATGAAATTCCCTTGCTTTCTTCATGATGAAATGAATGTTGGCAATTTGATTTCTGGTTCTTCTGCCTTTTCTAAACCCAGTTTGTACATCTGAAAGTTCTCAGTTCACATACTGCTGAAGCCTAGCTTCAAAGATTTTGAGCACTACCTTGCTAACATGTGAAATGAACACAATTGTCCAGTAGTTTGGGACTTCCTTGGTGGCTCAGATAGTAAAAATTCTGCCTGCAATGTGGGAGACCTGGGTTTGATCCCTAGGGTGGGATGATCCCCTGAAGAAGGAAATGGATACCCACTCCAGTATTCTTTCCCAGAGAATTCTATGGACAGAAGAGTCTGGAGGGCTAGAGTCCATACAGTCACAAAGAGTCAGACATGACTGAGTGACTAACACTTTCACTTGAACTTTCTTTAGGACTGGAATGAAAATTAACATTTTCCAGTCCTGTGGCCACTGCTGAGTTTTCCAAATTTGCTGGCATATTCAGTACAACTCTTTAATAGCATCATCTTTTAGGATCAGAAATAGCTCAGCTGGAATTCCATCACCTCCATTAGCTTTGCTCATATTAATGCTTCCTAAGGTCCCCTTGGCTTCATGCTCCAGAATGTCTGGCTCTAGGTGAATGACCACCGCAACGTGGTTATCCAAAACATTAAGACCTTTTCTATACAGATCTTCTGTGTATTCTTGCCACCTCTTCTTAATCGCTTCTGCTCCTGTTAGGTCCTTATAGTTTCTATACTTTATTGTGCCCATCCTTGCATGAAATGGTCCACGATACCTCCGGTTTTCTTGAAGAAATCTTAACCTTTCCCATTCTACTGTTTTCCTCTATTTGAATTGCTCATTTAAGAAGGCCTTCTTTCTCTTCTTGCTATTCTCTGGAAGTCTGCATTGGGTATGTAGTTGTTGTGTTAGTCACTCAGTTGTGTCCGACTCTATGCAACTCCAGGGACTGTAGCCCACCAGGCTCCTTTGTCCATGGAATTCTCCAGGCAAGAATGCTGGAGTGGGTTGCCATTCCTTTCTCCAGGGGATCTTCCTGACCCAGGGATTGAACCTGGGTCTCCTGCATTGCAGGTTGATTACTTACTGTCTGAGCTACCAGGAAAGCCTTCAGTTGGGTATATATTTCCCTTACTCCCTTGCCTTTTGTTTCTCTTCCCCTTCATGGATCACAGCCTTGTCATGGTGAAGGGCCTTGCATAATTCAGTGACACTATGAGCCATGCCTCGTAGGGCCGCCCAAGATGAATAGGTCATACTGAAGAGTTCTGACAAAACATATTCTACTACAGGAAGAAATGGCAAACCAGTCCAGTATTCTTGCATGGAGAGTCCCATAAACAGGCAAAAATACTTCCCTAGTGGTTTGGTAGTTAAGAATCCACCAGTCAATGCAGGGAACAGGGATTTGATCCCAGATCCAGAAGATTTCATGTGCCACACGGCAACTAAGCCGGTGTTCCACAACTACAAAGCCGGTGTGCAGCAACTACTGAAGCTTGTGGGTGCTAGAGCCCATGCTCCACAACAGGAGAAGCCACCGAGATGAGAAGCCAAAGCATCCCAACTATAGAGTATGCTGAAACTAGAGAAAGCCTGTGTGCAGCAACAAAGACCTAGCCCAGTCAAAAATAAAATAAATTATTTATGTATATATAAAGTAACTATGGAACTTGTTTAGAAACTAGGTTCATAAGAAATTTTTCAAAGAATATTTTATCACTGACATTGTTTAGAATTTCTGGTACATAAAAACTGCTGGTAATGAAAATCAGACAGGCTTTTAGTGGGTATATTATAGTTTAAATTCCCTACAGATAATGAGAACATTTTTGCCTACACCCCAAGGGATGTTCTCACTGCCCCATTCTTGGCATGCCACCACTCAAGGTAAAATCTTCCCCTTCTGTCCTTGAAAATGGGCTTGCTACATTAAGTGTATTTAACGTACTTTATGAGAAAGTATTTTTTAAAAGAATATTGAGGACCTAGTCAGTGCACAGTACTGTGCTTTGCTTTAACCACACAGAATATATGTACATGAATTTTGCTAATTACAAGTCAATCACATTTATTCATTAAAGCACTCAGCAGGATTTTGAAAGCTATTTTGTTAGCAGGTATTATGTATACTTAAATTTTTAAATAATTATCACACAAATTCATATATATTCCATTTTTCAGGCTTTTCATTGACTCAGATTGGCTTTCTCCCTGTGTGTTCCCAATAATTGAGGCTGCATCCCAAATCAACATGCAGCAGTGGTTTTAAAATATTAACATTTACATAAACATTAACAACTTAAAATCTCTTGATATTATTTAAATTTCACAAATCACATGGCATCAGAATTCACACGTTCTACTATTTCAAGCAACTACCTCAAGAGAACAAATTTTAACTCTAATAGCAATCTTTTTCAGACATTCATAGGATCAACGTAATCTCCAGTCTGCCTTCTCCTAATCTTGCAGCTGCATACATGCACAATTTTTCTGATTATGTGATGCTGGTACTCTTGAAAAGACAGTCTTTTTAAATAAAAGAAAATCTGACTTACCTCAAAAGATATTTTGGTATGGAAGAGCATGGTAATTACAGCCACATTAGAAGCAGATATATCTGGCAAGAAAATGACACACAAGCCTTAAAACTACAGTTAATTTCTTCTATTTCTGCTGTATAGGTCCTATTTTCCTTTTGCTGTGGGGTACCATCACCCATAAAATCCCTTCTCTAGTCACCTACATTCTACTGAAGCGGGCACCTGTCCTATTTATAGCTCCAGTGTTCCTCAACCTCTCCTGTTGATAAGCATCACCTGGGGCAGTTAAAAATAAAAATAACAGGCCATACTTGTGTCAATTCAATTTTAATGGATTTAAGGGGAGGCTCCAGAATCTGATTTTAATCAAGCATCCTCAAGAGATTCCTATAGACACATTTAATAAGCTAAAGAGGCCTGCCAGAGTTCTTCACAGTTCCTCCAAATTGATCACCCTCAGGGGCTAATCCTCCTCCAGGTATTAGGACTTAGAAATTTGAAAACAGAGCAGGAAAAGTTTGGAGAAAGCAGAATAGCATCTTGTCTACACAGCTGATTTAGGTTTTCAACATCCCTAAAGACTTGGGAGGGGGGGAAGGGGTTAGTTCAGGTAACTGATATGACATACACACCACCAGGGTGCACCACAGAGCTGATAAATTACAGGTGTTAGGGGATTTTTTTTGGACTACACACTACCACATAAAATAGGTGCACCTACATTTTCCATGAACTCAGATTACAAAAAAAAAAAAAAAAAAAGCAGCACATTTAAAAGACCCAGGTAAAAGACACTAGCATGTAATTCCCAGTTTTCTCTCTCTGGAGGGTCTTCAATGATAGCTGTTATAGGGAAAAAGTTCCCTTGAAGTAGTATTATACCTGAATGTAAAACTGGTATTAGACTACAAAGATTCCAGGCAAACCAAAGTGATGTTCCAATTTTTCTGTCTGAAAGTTTCAAAACACATGTCCTACTGTTTCAACTAGTATTGTAACTGGACGCTTTTAATCAAGGCTTTGGAGAGTTCTAAGTGTAGGGGGCGGGGAACGGGGTTGGAAAATAACATGAACACGCTATGCCAAGGCTACTTTTTCTTACACTTTTTCAAGTGTAGTTGAAATGTTGCCACCACCTGTCAGAAACTACCCATTCCCCATCCCATCCATCCTCCCAACTTTTCCAGACTCATCCTCACTTTTTCAAGTCTACACTAAATGGAGAAGAAAAATCCTCTGGCAACTCAGGTAGCTTTCACAAATATCACCTCCAAGGGCTTTGTGTTCCTCTCAAATTCCATTAGAGTTGGGTTAAAGATGAGGGAGGACCTGAAGAAGGAATTTTACTTATTTCCCAACTTGCCAAAAGTAGATACACACTCCCGATCTAGATATCTCTTTGTCTAAGAAAGGTATAATCCAAGCCCCAGGAGCAATTCTGTGACCTGGGTGGGTTTTGAAGTCTTTCAACTCCACAATTTCCAACTTTTAGCTAGAAAAGCTGAAGTGGGAAGAGGAAGAGGCAGGGATGACTAGACTAAGACATTCCTGCTTATCAAACAGGCCTAACCAAAACAAACAACAAAACCTTTATAAGAGGTATGAGAACCAGAAATCAAGGCTGTCTGTAGAGCTAGAACTCACCCTGGAACTTGGTGGTCTAGAAGAGAGAGTTTGCCATCTTTTCAAGTACTTTAGCAAAACCATCGGGGCTCTCCTGGAAAATGGCTAGATTTTTAGCATGAATTGAGATGACAAGTGACAAAAGCTACTCTGACTCCAGAAGGCGCTTAAGTGATTGTATTATTTCACTGCTCGGAGCAGCCCATACAGACATCAGAAACAGGAAGGATGTAAGAACTTAAATGTATAGTCTTCTGGGTGCACCCAGAGCCCTCACCTAAGCCATCTGCCACATCCGCTAACCAAGAGCCACTGTCCTAAAGCAAGCATTCTCTACGGGGAAAATGTTTTACCTCCAAAGGGTGAGATCTTACTCCTTTTATGTGTAAAACACGATACACGTACGGTACATAAGCAGCTAGGCGGTATATGAACGGTATCAGAATTTTATGCCGTCGAGGAGGAAGAGGTTGATGAGCAAAATGCTTAAAAAGGCTTTTCTTAAGAGAACGATAATGAAGAAAAAAAAAAAAAAAANTATGGCCAAGTCCCTTGCTGTTCACCTGAAACTATCACAGCATTGTTTGTTAATTGACTATACCCCAATACAAAATAAAAACTTAAAATTTTTTTTAATGACATGTTTCTGTTCACCTCTCCCAAAACAGTTTCAAAAAGTTGTTTCCCTTCACATTTAAATCTATAAAATGTATATGCATCAGGTAGAATGAATCATTCACAGTTTTCATGGTCACATTTCAGTCCTATCTTCTCCCTACACTGCACACCGTTTTCTGGTCTCACTGCCAGTCATTAAAACATTGACACACTTGTGTGTATGTGCCTTAACCAGGTGAAGAAATCTATGCAAGCTGTAGACCATAATGTAGTCTCTCTGTGATTGTAGCAGCTCTTCATTAGAAAAATCTTGGCATTTGTACATTTAACAATGGATGTAAATTTAATATTTTTATATAAATGCATTATTATAATGCAGGTATTAGATCTTGCTACACATTCCTAACAGTTTTCACTATAGTTGCATCGATGGGAAATTCATCCAGGGGGGCTACAAAGTTTTATACTCAGGTCACATATTTGAGATGGTGGTGAGAAAAGTATAGATAAGCATAAGGGATTATTTGAAAATTATATCCCATGGAAGTTACAGCTTTAATGTTAAATTGGTGAATAATATTAGGTCAGAAATAAAAGACTCTCTTGTAAATTCTATAAGCTCTGTTTTCTTTCTTGGGCAATATGACTGGTTTTAGGACATCATGATGTTACTTTTTTCATTATACTGTATTCTGTTGATAGTAAAGCAATTTGTTACAACCGTTTTGCTTCACGGAAGTCACTTGGTTTTGGAAGCACACAGCTCTGGTGCTTATGGAAATGCTGAGATGGAGCCTTTCTGCCCTAGGGATTTCCAGTTTCTGATCAGATAAACTCAAGATAAATCCTGATGTTACTGAGCGGGAAGTGGAAAGCAAAGAGAGGCATTGCTTGATTCTGGGGAGTAAATGGGTTTTCTGATGGGGAGCACCTCTATCTTCTACAGTCAGTTGTCTCATAATTAAAAAGCATCCAAGAAGTCTACTTTCTTCTATTCAAGCAGGATTTTATTTACTGCAGGGCTGAGCACCCTTTTTTGGTGCAGTGGTCAATTTGAGGAACATTAAAATGTTTCTGACTACATATTTGTTTTCCTGAAACATATGTTTACAGTGAGAAAAACCATATGGGCAACTGTGGATGCTTAAGTGTTTTTTTTTTTTTCCTCTTCACCAAGGATTTTTTTTTTCTTTTTTTGGAAGTGGGGAAGCAACTAAAATTTTTCCAAGCTATATAACTAGCATGCATTGCAGTGACTTATTGTAATGCACATTTTAATGTATTGTTGAGTAAGACACTGGGAACTGGCATATTTGTCTTTCCTTGATTGACCTTGTAGGCTACTTACTTGTGAAATGTTTTTTTTCTTACACTTAACTTAGTATTCTCTAAAATGAGATATTTGTTTCTGTGTCAGCAATCTGGAATCAAGAGTTCACAGTAAGTTTACTCTGAAATACTCGATTTTCACCAGTCTTCTTTTTCTCTCCTTGGTGGAAGCTATAGCAAGGGTTTTAATTTTATTTAGAAAGCTGTTCACAACCTGCTGGTTAATCCATCCCCTTTCCAAACTGAACCAGAGTTCACAAATGCTGGCCAGCACACCCACCATAGGACTTTCTCCAATAGTCCTGGTCTGTTGAAAGACCTAGACCTTCGGTTGAGCTTGTATGCACTCAGTTGCCCCATAAGGAAGATGTAAGGGTTCCTAAAGTGGGCTCACATCTGTGGGCTTTGGGGGCAAGGGAGGATGGAGGCTGCTTATAGGAAAGGGCCAGGAAATCAATTCTCCTGTACCAACATTAGTATCTATTGTGATTTCTGCTTGCAAATATGTATGTTGTAAAATGTTCAATCATTACATAAATACAGAAGGTAGAGGTCCATGGTTAGAATCTTTCTGATAGTCTTATACCTTCATGAGACCACTGGTAATAGTTTGTCATGGATTTCTCTGGGTTTTTTAATGCGGATACTAAAATGTTACTGTTCACCAACAATACTATACATAGATGCATACTGCTTTGTCATTTCTTTTCTTGCACTTACCAGTATACTTTGAACCTCTAGAAAGCCCTTGAATGGCATACTTCTGGACACGGCCACAATGGGAGCTAGATGAGAGGAGCCCTGTAACCAGGGCTGGAGGAAGGGAACTGATGTGTGCCGTGTCCTGCCATAGGTAGTTTCACATTCGTGTCTCCTTTAGCCCTTTGCAAGGACCCTTTGTGGTCAACTCTTTCTAGAAGAGAAGAGTCCGAGGTACATGACATAAGGAGCAGAGGCTGAGGTTCAGGCTCAGAATCTGGGCCTTTTCCTCCTCCTCACTCGTACTGCAGGATGGAGAGTGCCTCCCACCGTCCGCTGCCTCTGCCTGTCCACACAGGGCCCCCTTGCTGTTTGTTTCCTAGACCATGCTTCCTGCAGATTCCTGCCTGGTTTGCTCCCTCACCTCCTTTTGGCTCTGCTCAAAGTCTCATCACTCCTTTAAAACTACACACCCTCCCACAGGCATTCCCATCCCTCCTCCTGCTTTGCTTTTATCCACAGCCCCTTCAAACACACTCTATAGAAATCAGCCCCAGGGAATGAACGCTCCGGAGCACAGGGATTTTGTCTGTTTTGTTCACTCCCCTAACCCTGGTGCTGTGGAAAAGAACTGACAAGTCACCGTGGCATCCTTGAGTCTTTCCAGCCTCCCACACTTCTTGTTTTCTTGTAGCCCTTACAGTTCCCCGTTGTGAGCAGTGAGACCTCTCAAATGCAAAGGCTGTATATGTGTTAGGGGTAGGGGAGAACAACAAGGAAAGTGGAGAAGAATTGGGGGAGATGTTGTCTTTCCTTTGAGCTGCTGTTGCCAAAAGAGGAACCTCCCAGACAGAGTCAGCCCTTGGAAAGATGAAAAGAAAGTATCCAGAGGGCTGCAGTGTATAACAAGGAAGCAAAAGGTACATGGGAATATGGCTTGAGATGGAAAGGAGACCTGTGTGGGTTCCCTTCTGTTTGGAGTGCAGAATGATTTTGAAGACTTCCAAAGAAGGATGCTCTAGAGTCCACCAACTTTCCCATGGCCTGAGTCACTAGAAAGGAAAAGGAATCTGTGGACATTCATACGGGCAGGTTAATCGTGGCACTACCAGCTTCATCCTCTTTTTTTTTTTTTTTTAAGCTTGACTACCTGTTGGTGTCTTTCCTGCTTAAGCGAGGGTGTGATCTTTCCTACTTAAGCCAGAGTGTGAAAGTTCATTGCCAAAGCATTTATCTCATGAGTCTGAGTTTTGCAGAAAGCATACCCCAACAGCATCCCAGCCTGAGATTATTTTGGTCCCAGCAGTCTCAGACTCCGAGTTACCGTTCATTCATCTATTGTTTGCAGTAGTTCTTGGGCAGCAGCAAAATGATGGGCATTTGGGACACGAATGTGACTCAGAATACTGTAGGACTGAGTACATTGGTGTGCCAGAGGGAGAGAATGGCTATGGGGTGGAGTCTCTGTAGAGCCTCTCCTCAGCCACAGGGAAGCCTCCTTCTCCTCTCCTCCTCAGTGCCTTTAATTGCTGCCCTAGGCGGTCCGAATTATCTACCGGGAGAGAATTTCCCCTCCAAGAAAATGCAACCTGCCTGAAACTGCTTTTGATTTGTAATGGAAACTATTCAGTAGCTAGGACAGGACTGGTAACTCGGGCTCCCACAGCTCATTAAAACAAAGAATTTTAATAAGTATTTCTGCCCTTTGCAGCCCAGGTTTTTGGAAGTGCATGCTACTATCAGGCAGCTCTTCTCTGAATTTCAGCCTCAAGCCATAACGTATGCAGTGCTTTCTGCTACTCTTGGCTTGAACTAAGTCTGAGCGAGTTGTTTTATCCTGATTTTCTGACAGTGCCCCCATCCCAGTTACAGAATTGCCATCATGTCCAGCCAGTGCAATATAGAAGTAAGATTAAGTCACCTTTCTCCCGTAATGATTTCCCTTCAAACAATTACAGCTTTGATTTTACCTGAATTTGATGCAGCTTAAAAAAAAAAAAAAATTCTGTGACACTTGCTAATTCTCCTTTAACCATGGCTACTGAAGTGTATTAGTTATACCCTTCAAAACAAAAGAACAAGGTGAAATATATTGTAATTGTGTTCCACTGTTTGGTAGCATAGCTTCAAAAGAAAAGCCTGGAAGAGTCTCTTTCGTTTCTCCCTGTCCTTTCATTATCGGTTTCTACCAGGGACTCTCTGTACTTTCACTCCCCACTTCCCTTCTTACTAGGAACCCCTGTCTCCACCCTTCTACAGAACAGAACTCTTAAAGGTCACCCCTGATTGCCTAATCACAAATCCAATGGGCCTTTCTCAGATTTCGTTCCTGATGGCTCAGCAACATCTGACCCCATTGACTTCCACTCCTTGAACTGCTCCCTGCTGGCAGCATCTTCCTATCATGTCTGATCTTTCCTCAGCTCTCAACCTTCCTGTTCTATCAAGAGGCAGCCCTGAGAAGAAATTAGAGTATGGGCTCTGCCCAGGGGGTGAATCCTGGCTCTAACTCTTCCTAATTGTATGACTTTGCACAAATGATTTAATAACCCCATGCCTCAGTTTCCTCGTCAGTCAAATGGGAAGAAGAGTAGCTTTGTCATAGGGCTGTCAGGAAGAAGATGAAATGAATGTGCCTGGTAAACAGCAAGCACTCAGTAAATGTCACCTTTTATCACTGTAACTTCTGTTTGGATGCCTTCAGAGTCTTGTAGCTGCGGGATAAAACCGTAACTTTAGCACCTGATTAGTTTGCTCCCTGCCCCAACCCTTGCCAGCCTGTGCCCACTTCCTAGCCTTTGCTCTGATCCTCCTTCCCCCACCAGAGGAAGGGAAGAGAGCTGAGGGCTGTGCCTGCCTGGAGGCTCTGAGCACAGACCGCCTTGTAATGAAAGACATCCTCCCTTGGGCACCGAGCCTATCTCTCTCAGGCAGATTACAAATTACTTAAGGACACCAGCTGTGATTTATACTCTTAAAAAATATTGCCTCAGCATTTAGCACTGTACTTTACACATAGTAGGAATTTAACTCATATCTTTGAACTGCCAGAACGTTATAGGTTTCCTTGGTCCTCCCCAAATCCTTTTTCCTCCTACACTGAAACACCTATTGATCGGTCCTAAAGCCCATGTAAGCTTTATATGGGGAGATTGACTCGACACCACAGGGCGAGTTAACCACCTCAACCTTTTTGGAATGAGGAGGGATATACAGAAATCATTAAAATAATGGGAGCACAGGGAGTTATTTAATGCTTTTTAAAAGGAGTTTCAAATCCTACCAACCCATGAAGCTGTTAGGATTTTATAAAGTGGAGCTTTTTTCTGTCCTCATGCCATCCATCCCAAGTAAAATGAGCTCTGAGGGTTTAAGTGGCAAATCTTTAGACCTCATCACAGGCCTGCTCCTGAGTCACTGTGTTCTCTAGTCCTGTTTTCTTTCCCCTTACTATGCAGGTGAGAGGACAGTGAAGTTGAAGATCAGAGGAGGGGCTGCCTACTTAAAAAAAAGTAGTCTTGTTCCTGACATTCTGTTGGCACGGCAGGTACTTCATCAGTTTCTGCTGTGTCTCTGAGGTCGTGTATAGTCAGAGTTGTGCTGCCCATAGAATTTCCCCTCTCTTAGCCTGGCAGCCTTACAGACCACGTTCTTTGCATCTTCAGATTCTGTAGCAGGATTTTTCGGCTTCAGCATTATTGATAGTGGGGCTGGATAACTTTGTTGTTAGGGGAGCTGCCCTGTGCGCTGCTTAGTAGCATCCCTGGCCTCTACCTACTAGATGCCAGTTGTGATGACCAAAAAATGTCTCTACATATTGCCAGATGCCCCCTGGGAATCTTTGGCATCTCTCAGTTGAGAACCATTGCTCTATAGGATCAAACACGGAAACTCAGCATCTTTACCATTTTGTAAGAATACCAGAATTTGGACAGTTGGGGGCAATTGAAGGTGAAGATTTTAATAGCTGTGAAAGGTGAATTTGTGTTTGAAATTACTAACACAGGGAAAATTTAGCGTTATAAGCAGTTATAGATTTTATCACAAATAAGGAGAAGTAAACAAATAAAGTAGTTATAGAAGTTGAGACCATTTTACCTCTAATGGCCTTGGATCTTAATACAACACCTCATCCTAGGGCTGTTTCAACCATCCTTGGACTATTTTTGTTGCAATTGTATTTAAGGCCTTTGGCGGTGAGTATATAATTGTTTTTAGACCTTTGGCAATAAGTATATTAAACCAAAAATAATTAATATTTCTGGAGAAATCCTGGTTAATTACCATTGGTGAAAATTATATTTCACCTAAGGTTGGCTGGCTCTCTTCACCAGAGGCTGCTTCTGACCATAAAGATGCTTGAAAACAGCACTTGCAGGTGCTTCAGGGGTGAAGGAGGAATGACAAGGCATTTGGGGCTTTGGTAAAGGGCCACAATTGGTCAGTACTGTCCATGGCAGTCAGAAAATGTAACTGTATACATGAGATTTGAAACCCAATTGAAACCCAACTCCAGTTGATAGTCACCATTGTGTTCTTTCTAAAGAGAGTAGCTAATTTTCATGTCACGCCCCCAAACTGAAAGTAACAGTAAATATACTGCTTTCTGAAAAACATTAAGGCTCCAGCCTCAGGAGAGACCTGCTTTGGCCAGAGATCACCTTTGGTGTGTTAATTTCCTTTGAAAAGGAAATGCATACACAGAAGACCCCAAAATGCTCACTACCCAAGAGTTGAGAAATGAGCCTTGTGCAATGTCTTGAATCAAAGAAGCCAGTAGACTAACTGATTCCATGGACAACTGTGAGCATCTTCAATGTTCCAGACTTGTGCTAACAGGTGGAAGGAATTCCAAATGTCATGTCAGTGCTGAGGGCTGAACTGTGTTCCCCAAAAATGCTTATGATGAAATCCTAACCTCCAGTGTGGCTGTTTGTGGAGAAAGAATCTTGAGGAAATAATTAAGATTAAATGAGGTCAATAATTACAAAAAAAAGATGTATCCCAGTGTTCATTGCGGTGCTATTTACATTAGCCACGACACGGAAGTAACCTAAATGTCCACTGACAGATGACTGAATAAAGTAGATGTTGTACATATATACGATGGAATATTATCAGCCATAAAAAAAGGAATGAAACTGGGTCATCAGTAGTGATGTGGATGGGCCTAGAGTCTGTAATACAGAGTGAAGTAAGTCAGAAAGAGAAAAACGGATATTGCTTATTAATGCATATGTATGGAATCTAAGGAGATGGTACTGATGAACCTATCTGCGGGGCGGGAACAGAGATGCAGACGCAGAGAACACACATGTAGGCGCGGGGGAATGGAGGGTGAGATGAATTGGAAGAGTGGGATTGCCATACACACACTACCATGTGTAGAATAGGCAGCTAGTGGGGACCTGCTCCATGGCACAGGAGACTCAGCTCCATGCCCTGTGATGACCTAGAGGGGTGGGAGGGAGCTTCAAGAGGGAAGAGATGTAAGTATACATATAGCTGATTCACTTCATTGTACAGAAAGTAACACAACATTGAAAAGCAATTATACTCCAGTTTAAAAAGAAGATTGACTGAGGTCATAAGGATGGGGCCTTCATCTGCTAGGACTGGACTTCCCTGGTGGCTCAGATGGTAAAGCATCTGCCTGCAATGCGAGAGACCCAGGTTTGATCCCTGGGTTGGGAAGATCCATCTGCTAGGACTATGTCCTTTTTCTAAAAAGAGGGAGTTCTCTCTAGCTGTCTCTCTCTCCCTCTCTCTTTTTCCCCACCCCCAGTGTGAGGATATAGCGGGGAGAAGAGCTCTCACTAAAACTAGACTGTACTGGCACACTGATCTTGGACTTTTCATCTCCAGAATTGTGAGAAAGTAAGTTTGCTATTTAAGCCATGTAGTCTAAGGAATTGTGTTAAGACGGTCTAAGTTGACTGGTACATCCAGCTTCCTCACTGTACCGATGAGGAGACTGGATCCAGAGGGGTAAACGACTTTCCCAAGGTCCAGGTACTAAGTTAGTGGTGGAACTGGAGCACAAAATGGGTTTCCTGACCCCTAGTCCAATGTCTGTTCCTCTTTCCCCACTGCCTCGGGTCATTGTTCCTGTTGTTGTTTATTTGTGCAGTCGTGAAGTGTCCAGCTCTTCACCACCGTGTGGACTGCAACACACCAGGCTTCCCTGTCTCTCGATGTCTCCCGGTTTGCCCAAGTTCATGTCCACTGAATCAGTGATGCCATCCAACCATCTCATCCTTATCTCTAGAACCCATCACTCCTCATAGTCCTTGTGCTTGCCTTGTTTAGCTCAGCGTTGCCGTGAGGATCAGTGAGATGGTACAAAAATGACATTTAAGTTCTAAACTACAAAATATTTTACAAATATAAATATCATGCTCAACTCAGAGTATGTCTAGGACACAGAAATCTGCGCTTCCTTGGGAGCTCAGCTGGTAAAGAATCTGGCCTGCAATGCAGGAGACGCTGGTTTGATTCCTGGGTTGGGAAGATCCTCTGGAGAAGGGATAGGCCACCCACTCCAGTATTCTTGGGTTTCCCTGGTGGCTCAGACAGTACAGAATCTGCCTGCATGTGGGAGACCTGGGTTTGATCCCTGGGTTGGGAAGATCCCCTTGTCATCGGAATTAAATTCACCCATTCTCGTCCTTTTTAGTTCCCTGATTCCTAAAATGTTGATATTCACTCTTGCCATCTCCTGCTTGAGCAGATCCAGTTCACCTTAATTCTTGGATCTACCATTCCAGGTTACTATGCAGTATTGTTTTTCATAGAATCAGGCTTTACTTTCACCACTGGACACATCCACAACCAAATGTCTTTTTCNTTTTAGTTCCCTGATTCCTAAAATGTTGATATTCACTCTTGCCATCTCCTGCTTGAGCAGATCCAGTTCACCTTAATTCCTGGATCTACCATTCCAGGTTACTACGCAGTATTGTTTTTCATAGAATCAGGCTTTACTTTCACCACTGGACACATCCACAACCAAATGTCTTTTTCACTGTGGCCCAGCTGCTTCATTCTTTCTGGAGCTATTTCTCTGCTCTTCCCCAATAGCGTGTTGGACACCTACCAACCTGGGGGGCTCATCTTCCTGTGTCATATCTTTTTGCCTTTTCATACAATTCATGGGGTTCTCGAGGCAAGAATACTGAGGTGGTTTGCCATTCCTTTCTCCAGTGGACCATGTTTTGTCAGGACTGTCCACCATGACCCGTCCGTCTTGGCTGGCCCTGCATGGCATGGCTCATAGCTTCGTTGAGTTATACGAGACTGTGATGTGTGTGATCATTTTGGTTAGCTTTCTTTGATTGTGGTGAGGTGATCAAGATGGCGGAGTAGACGGATATGTGTTTATTTTCCCTTTTACAGAGGTCAAGAAAGAGTCAATTCCTTGGTTCTGTTTGGCTGAAGTATGATAATGCTTTGCTCCCACAGATTCTGCATATGACTCTGCTTCTTGAATGAAAACATGTCTCTCCTTCTCCAAGTCTAGTTTATTACCTGTATGTGTGTATTAGTCACTCAGGTCTGTCTGATTCTTTGCGATCCCATAGCTTATAGCCCGCCAGGCTCCTCTGCCCATGGAATTCTCCAGGCAAGAATACTAGAGTGGGTTGCCATTCCCTTCTCCAGGAGGTCTCCCCAACCCAGGGATGGAACCTGGGTCTCCTGCATTGTAGGCAGATTCTTTACTGTCTGAGCCACCACATAGATTCCTACTATACATAAACAGATGTCATTCCCCAACATTTTCCATAATTATTTCACCCAGTTTTTAACCTTCCAAAAAGAGTCTTCATCTGTTATATCATGAACTAAAATAGTTCCATTTGAATTTCTGTAGCAGATTGGACCCAATGCATGGAATCTCTTCTGACCTGCTGTATACCATATAGCAAGATTTATTTTCTCACCAGTATTTAATTTCTGAAAGTGGTCGAGGCTTGTCTTGCTGCTCAGGAACATCATCAGAGGCTAGGATTCCATTTAGCATTTTGCTTCTCATGGTCATGAGCAGATGCTTCACCTCCAGGCATTTCATGTGTATTCTGGGCAGGAAGAAGGAGAGAGACAAAGGTGAAGTAAAAAAGCTTTTTTTCCTCTCCAGGTTTTACCTT
The DNA here is from genome assembly GCA_006410615.1 of Neotragus moschatus. Taxonomy (NCBI): domain Eukaryota; kingdom Metazoa; phylum Chordata; class Mammalia; order Artiodactyla; family Bovidae; genus Neotragus; species Neotragus moschatus. Next base: position 1,613,336 of record SJYA01002789.1, read on the forward strand.
CATACTTGGGAAGGGACTTCTTGTTTTATTTTATTAATCAGGGCTATATCACATTACCACTTCTTAATGCGAAGGTATCTGGGAGTTCAAGTATTTTGCTTTCTAGCCTCTACTGTAGGGGGAGAAAAGGGTTGAATGGGGCTTGTGAGCCAAGTTAAGGTAATTATCACAGGGAACATGACATCTCTGCAGAATCATCGGGGGTTAGAGAGCCAGGCTCAGAATATAATCAAGGTGGCCAGGGACAGCTCAAAGGCACTGGGTGCTGCTGTACTTGTCTGGGCTGATCACTTGCAGTTGACATTCATGCCATACCCATGGACTCTCATTCCACCAGTTACAGTTTTGCATTCTTATTAAGGATTCCAAGTCCTTGGATGAGCCTGGGTCACAATTCCATGCTGTAATATATGGGGAGGGGAGGGAGTGAGACTGTGGGAATGGCCTCCTCTTAGGCTTCCATAATGCCCAAAGGGGGAGTCTGCCCACCACCCATCTTGTAATTCCTCCAACGGAGATGGTGCTACAATGCAATGCAGCCAAAAATGACAAATAGTCACCATCCTCCTATTTTATAGATGGGAAACCCAGAGTTCAGGAGGAGGGAAGAGCTCGGTCTATTACCACTGAGTGGGTGAAGGGCAGAGGCAGGATTTTATCTTAGGCTGATGCTCCCAATCTGCTTGGTCCCAGAGAAGCAGCTCCCCTCAGAGTCTTCTCAGAACCTTTGACATTCCCTATGATGAGGGAGGGTTGTTTTTGGAGGCAGTCTCTCCATTTTCCAGTCCGTGAATAATTCCCACTCTCCCTGTAGGATCTTCNTAGCCCACCAGGCTCCTCTGCCCATGGAATTCTCCAGGCAAGAATACTAGAGTGGGTTGCCATTCCCTTCTCCAGGAGGTCTCCCCAACCCAGGGATGGAACCTGGGTCTCCTGCATTGTAGGCAGATTCTTTACTGTCTGAGCCACCACATAGATTCCTACTATACATAAACAGATGTCATTCCCCAACATTTTCCATAATTATTTCACCCAGTTTTTAACCTTCCAAAAAGAGTCTTCATCTGTTATATCATGAACTAAAATAGTTCCATTTGAATTTCTGTAGCAGATTGGACCCAATGCATGGAATCTCTTCTGACCTGCTGTATACCATATAGCAAGATTTATTTTCTCACCAGTATTTAATTTCTGAAAGTGGTCGAGGCTTGTCTTGCTGCTCAGGAACATCATCAGAGGCTAGGATTCCATTTAGCATTTTGCTTCTCATGGTCATGAGCAGATGCTTCACCTCCAGGCATTTCATGTGTATTCTGGGCAGGAAGAAGGAGAGAGACAAAGGTGAAGTAAAAAAGCTTTTTTTCCTCTCCAGGTTTTACCTTCATACTTGGGAAGGGACTTCTTGTTTTATTTTATTAATCAGGGCTATATCACATTACCACTTCTTAATGCGAAGGTATCTGGGAGTTCAAGTATTTTGCTTTCTAGCCTCTACTGTAGGGGGAGAAAAGGGTTGAATGGGGCTTGTGAGCCAAGTTAAGGTAATTATCACAGGGAACATGACATCTCTGCAGAATCATCGGGGGTTAGAGAGCCAGGCTCAGAATATAATCAAGGTGGCCAGGGACAGCTCAAAGGCACTGGGTGCTGCTGTACTTGTCTGGGCTGATCACTTGCAGTTGACATTCATGCCATACCCATGGACTCTCATTCCACCAGTTACAGTTTTGCATTCTTATTAAGGATTCAAAGTCCTTGGATGAGCCTGGGTCACAATTCCATGCTGTAATATATGGGGAGGGTAGGGAGTGAGACTGTGGGAATGGCCTCCTCTTAGGCTTCCATAATGGCCAAAGGGGGAGTCTGCCCACCACCCATCTTGTAATTCCTCCAACGGAGATGGTGCTACAATGCAATGCAGCCAAAAATGACAAATAGTCACCATCCTCCTATTTTATAGATGGGAAACCCAGAGTTCAGGAGGAGGGAAGAGCTCAGTCTATTACCACTGAGTGGGTGAAGGGCAGAGGCAGGATTTTATCTTAGGCTGATGCTCCCAATCTGCTTGGTCCCAGAGAAGCAGCTCCCCTCAGAGTCTTCTCAGAACCTTTGACATTCCCTATGATGAGGGAGGGTTGTTTTTGGAGGCAGTCTCTCCATTTTCCAGTCCGTGAATAATTCCCACTCTCCCTGTAGGATCTTCCCAACAACTGCTTCCTCTTTGTCTTCCTTACCAAAAGTAAGAACAAACTTACTGACACTTAGGACTCCCATAAGATAATATTGAATGGAACTTTTTTTTTTAATGAAAATGCTATGTGGTAAGTACCGTACACTTCTGAAGAGGAATAGCTAGGCAAAACCCCTCAAGATTTATATAAAGGTAGATAAACTTTTCTGGCTGCCATCACCTACCAGCCTGTGTGAAAAAAGACTAGACGGGGGTTTCCCTTGTGGTCCACTGGTTAAAGATCCCATGCTCCCAGGGCAGGTGTTATGGGTTCAATCCCTGGCCAGGGAACTAAGGTCCATATATGGCCATGTATAGGGTGGCCAAAAATAAGTGAATAAAAATACTCTACAAAATAAAATATATATTAAAAATAAAACATAATTCTCAACTTAAGAAAAAAAGACTAGTCAAGAAGATTTGACTCACTGGGCAGAGTCTGAGGGACAGTGCAATTGGAAATGGGCAGGGGGAGCCTTGGTTCCTCCCAGCCAAGGGAAAGGGCTCTCACAGCACCCTCACTTTGGTGCCCCGACTCAGATCCTGTGGAGATTCCCATAAGGCCTTTACAGAAGCCGTAGCTGCATCCTAAGGTATGTTCAATCTTTGGACACCAACCCAGAGAATGCTGTCAGTCAAGGGAGCTTTACAGTCAAGTGCAAAGACTTTAGCCCCTTTACTTCAATCCTTGTCAACTCCTCCACCCCTGGCCCACCACTGATCCTGGGAAGCGAGAGCAATGGAAGAAGGGAAGGAGAGAAAAGCAGATTTCATCTCCTTCCCCATTTGCAAGACCTCAAGCTGTGAGTCAGTCTGAGCCATGTGGAGAGAAAGAACTTCGAGCTAAACGTGAGACTAAAGATTTGGTTTAGACCAGATGAATTTAAAACAAAAAACAACACCTGAAAATTAGTCTTAATTGCTGAAATGAGGTGGTCCTTGAAAGTGTGAGTAATCAGAAAGCTATGGAGTCTATTTGAAGACAAAGGTTGGGGAGAGAGAAGGCTGTTTCTAGTTGTAACGACATTCAAACTGTTGTTACTCTCCTTTTCCAAAGATAACATTCCAACTTTTGAGAAAATGCACAGGACTAAGGCATAAGGATTTCTGGAGTTGAGCCCCCGCTATTCCACACACTAGGAGGGCAACTCTGGACCAGTCACTTTGTCTTCTGGGTCTTGGCATCCTCTCCCCAGATGATGGGATTGTACTTTGTGATTTAGATATCCCAGAATAATTTCTCTACTCCTCTGATCCGTGCAGTGACTTAAAACAGCAGGACAAAATAATTCACACAGTGAGCTTGCTTTACAAATTGTTATAACTTCAGTTATATTTGTTGGAAGAGTCAAGCATAGATGAATGGCATTTGGCCAGAGAAAACCTTAGTGCATCCGAAACCCTTAATTATGCACGGTAGGCAGCTCTGGAGCTTGGTCTGTGTCGAAAGATGCCACATTATCAAATGCCACATTGTAGAGATGGGTCAGAGCTTTTCCCATAGCTTGTTCACCTGTAGCATGATTGTCCTGTGTCAGACAGGTAGCATCCATGTTGTCACCTGAGTCTGCATTTGAAAATCTAAGTGCTCCTATATTTAAAGTCCTCTTGTCTAGTTCCTGTGGAGATGAATCCATTGAAATTGATGACACTACATAGGAAGTTTAGTGATAACGTATTTATTTCCAGAGTTTGTATGTAGCTAAATATCACCATACTAGGTATAAGTTTTATACACAGCTCTTTATGAATTTTATTATATATGTGATATATAAAAATCACACATAAGTAATACATATATTAGAAGCACTTTTCCTGCAAAAAGAAAATCATATGTAATCCTCCTACCCTAACAGGCTTCCCTAGTGGCTCAGACTTAGTAAAGAACCTGCCTGCAATGCAGGAAATTGGGTTGAACTCTGCTGGTTCAGTCCTTGGGTCAGGAAGATCCTCTGGAGGAGGGCATGGCAACCCACTTCAGTATTCTTGCCTGGATAATCCCATGGACAGAGGAGGCTGATGGGCTACAGTCCATGGGGTCGCAAAGAGTCAGACACAACTGAGCAACTAACACTACTCTGTAAATAACTACTATTCCCTTTTTGTGCTTATGCTTTCAGACCTGTTTTGCAAATACACAAATATTATTGATGGTTTTCTTTTTTATTATTTATTTTGGTAGAATACACATAACATAGAATTTACCCTTTGGGGGAACTTCCCTGTCAGTCCAGTGGTTAATACTCTATACTCCCAATGCAGAGGGCATGGGTTCCTTCCCTGGTCAGGAAACTAAGATCCTGCACGCTACTAGTTGTGGCCCAAAAAAAAAAAAAAAAAAGAATTTACCATTTTACCTATTTTTGTAAAATATGCATAACATAGAATCTACTGTTTTGACTATTTTTAAATATATAGTTCAGTGACATTAAGTACATTCCCATGAAGTTCTGGAGATCTGCTGAACGAAATAGAGCCTGCAATTAAGGAAACCCACATTGTTGTGCACCGTCACCACCATCCATGTCCAGAATGCGCCTCATCTTGCAGAATTGAAGCTCTGTACTTGATAAACACAAGGACTTTTTTTTTTTTAACAGCTGCACAACCCCACTACACACACTTTGTATTACTGATGGCACAAATTTTCTTATTATATCTTATTTCATATTCTGAGGCATATATGTTCAGTTTAATAACTTACTGAAGACAACAAGGAGGCCTATATAACAAAAGTAGGAAATAAAACTGGAAAAGAGCATTTGCAGGGCCTTGTGGACTATGGTGAGCATTGAATTTCATGCAAAATTTACTGGGACATCTTTGTATAGTTGAGGACGGAAGAGTAACATGATTTAGTTTGTCTTACTGGGCTGCTTCCTAGAGTTTGACTAGCAGGGGGTGGGAGAGAAAGCAGACAAGCAGTGGGGAGTTGCTTTCAGGTGAGAGTTGACAGTGTCATGGACCAGGTTGCCCTCAGTGGAGGCAGAGGGAAGTGGTTGGATTCTGGATATATGTGGAAGGTAGAACCAATAGGATTTGTTGATGGATTGGATGTGGGGTGAGGAGGAGAGAGGAGTCGAGGTTGACTTCAAGGTTCTGGGCTTGAGCCACTGAATGAAATTGCCATTTCCTGAAGTGGAGATGGGGGAAGGTGAAAGTCGCTCAGTCAAGTCTGACTCTGCAACCCCATAGACTATATAGTCCATGGAATTCTCCAGGCCAGAATACTGGAGTGGGTAGACTTTCCCTTCTCCAGGGGATCTTCCCAACCCAGGGATCGAACCCAGGTCTCCCACATTGCAGGCGGATTCTTTACCAGCTGAGCCACAAGGGAAGCCCAAGAATACATATTGGGTAGCCTATCCCTTCTCCAGCGGATCTTCCCAACACAGGAATCAAGCCAGTATCTCCTGCATCGCAGGCAGATTCTTTACCAACTGAGCTATCAGGGAAGCACGAGATGGAGGAGATTTTAGGTGGGGTGAAATGAGGAGTTCTGTTTCAATCATTTTCAGTTTTACAATCTATGAGATGTCTCATTGAAGATGTCAAGTAGACAGCTGGATATGCAAGTCTAGAGTTCAAGGGAAAGAATGGGGCCAGAGATAGCATTTTGGAGAAAGCATGTGTGAATGACATTTTTAAGTCGTGAGACTGAGTGAGCTCACCTAGGCCCTGGAAGAGAGGAGAAGTGAATAAGGTAAGAGGTCTGAGTAATGAGCCCTGGGGCATATCAACATTTAGAGGTCAAGAGGAGGTAGAGGACCCGGTGAAGCAAACTGAGAAGGAACATCCATTGAAGGCAGAGATAAAGAGTACAAAATATTCCGAGAAGGAAGAGTGAGCGGTCCGTTGTCCCATGTGTCTGAGAAATTGAGTGCTGTCTTTAGCAACATGAAGGTCACGCCTCGTACTTGGGATGTGCCGCTCATCACCCAGTTCAGTTAACTGATGATGTCAGGGACTCCTGAATCAGGCAGTTCTCCTTCCTTTCACAGCTTCTGAGTTTTAGCGTTCTTCTGCTACATATTCACATGCATTTTGAAACTGGGGCTATTTTGTCTGTATAAATTCTTCATCACATCCTGTCTAGGAGGAGAGGAAGACACTTTGCACCCTCTAACTTTCCTTCTGGAAAGGTCTGTGCTGTCTTCCTTTCTTTCTTTGAAACCTAGTTGCCGCACACGGCATGTGGGATCTTAGTTCCCTCATCAGTGATGGAACCCATGCCCCCTACACTGGCAGCTCAGGGTTTTAACCACTGGACCACCAAGGAAGCCCCTTTGTAGTATATTCCTTGATAGAAAATCACAGTCCCTGACCATCTTAACAGCTTTCTGCGTGTGTGCTTGCTCAGTCGTGTCCGACTCTTTGTGACCCCCATGGACTATACCCTGCCAGGCTTCTCTTGATTTCTCTGGAAAATCAAAAAATCTGTCTTGATTTCCCAGGCAAGAATACTGGAGTGGGTTGCCATTTCCTACTCCAGGGGACCTTCCTGACCCAGGGGTTTACCCCCTGTCTCCTGCATCTCCAGCATTGGCAGGCGGATTCTTTACTGCTGTGCCACCTGGGAAGCCTTCTTAACAGTTACCACTTACATCAAAGAACTTTATCTTTTAGCTGAATGTTACACATCTCATCCTCCAGGAGATAATTATCTAATTTTCTAAATCAGTTGATCCCCAAATGAGTATTCTGTCTTCTCTTGGACCCTCCAAGAAAATAGGTGTTTTTCCTGCCTCAGAGTGGAGAAGTCTTGTTTTAGTGTGATCTGTTCTTTAACTCACTAGTTTTCCTTACATTCATCACCCAACAATTATTTAACAAAATTCCAACAACATACTATACCATATGCATTAAGTCTAATTTGAGAAACAAACTCTTAGAAAGAGTTTACCAAGTCCCAAGCAGAAGGAGGAGAGGGCATCAGAGGATGAGGTGCCTGGATGGCATCATGGATGCGATGGACATGAATGTGGGCAAACTTAAGGAGATGGTGAAGGACAGGGAGGCCTGGCGTGCTGTAGTTCATGGGGTCGCAAAGGGGCAGACATGGCTTGGCGACTGAACAGCAACAAAGCAGAAGTGATTCCCATGGGCAGGAAGGGCAGGAAGACCTCAAAGGAAAGCAGGATTGTGAAAAGGTGTGGAGGGTAAGAAAATGTCATGTCCTGGGAAAGTAGAGCATTAGCTGGGCCTCAAAAGGTAGAAGGGATTTGAACAGGTAGAGCCAAAGATAATCATGCAAGATATTTAACATCACAGCCAAAGTGAGTGCTGATTGCAGTTACTGTTATACAGACAGGTTGGCCTAAAGAGATGGGTTCCTTGTAAGAGATAGTTCACATTGATTCATGAACCATGAAACTCATTCACACTGGCCTGTGCTTGAGTGGCCAATGGTATAAGGATTCTAGATTACCTTTCAGAGAGATAGTGATGGTCTGTAGTGGTAGTGAGGCACCTTAGAATTTAGAAATAAGATTGCCTTAATTATCAACTCATTTGCATTCATATGTGAGACACTGAAGAAATATGAAGACAGATAGGTCCCAGTGTTCAAAAGCCTTGAATGGTGACTGCCAAACCACACCCCCCACAAACTGCAAAGGTATTCAAACCAAGTCCCTGGAACCTGTAAGTGTTATTTTGGAGGGTGGGGCAGTAGTCATGTACGGATGTGTGAGTTGGACCACAAGGAAGGCTGGGCACCAAAGAACTGATGCTTTCAAATTACGGCGCTAGAGAAAACTTGAGAGTCCTTTGGACAGCTAGGAGATCAAAGCAGTCAATCCTAAAGGAAATCAAACCTGAATATGCATTGGAAGGACTGAAGCTGTAACTCCAATACTTTGGCCACCTGATGCAAAGAGCCAGCTCTTTGGAAAAAAAGACCCTGAGGCTGGGAAAGATTGAAGGCAAGAGGAAAAGGGGATGACAGAGTATGAGATGGTTGCATGGCATAACCAACTCAATGGACATGAATTTGAGCAAACCCTGGGAGATAGTGAAGGACAGGGAAGCCTGGTGTGCTGCAGCCTGTGTGGGTTTAGAATAACCCGGTAGTTTAGTGAACGTCGCCTGCTTTGTGATATTAGGGAAGCAAGTCCAGAACATAACTATAATATAGCAAGTTTAAATACAATTGGGACTTCTCTGGTGGTCCAGTGGCTAAAGATCTGTGTTCCTAACGCAGGGGGCCCAGGTTCCATCCCTGGTCAGGAAACTAGATCCCACATTCCACAAGTAAAGATCCAACTAAGACTTAATGCAGCCAAATATATAAGTATATAGTCTCTGATCAGCTTTTGGTGTGCTCACTCTGGGCCCCTGGTAGTGAACTTGAGCATTTTGGATCCTGAAAGGGAAGCTTTCTCTCTTTCTCACACACGTACCACTGAATACATTTGCAACCTGGTTTTTATTTCTTGGGAGTTTGATTAGCATGATTTAGCTAATCACGCAAAGGTCGACTAAACCTTGAGACTGACAAAACTAGAGACCACATTCTGACATTTAGTGAATTTGCCTGCTAAAGCCACATGATCAGACTTTTTGAGATACAGGCTTGGAGTCTCCCACCTACTATCTACTGTTACTGTTGATCCCTCTACGCTCCTCAGGGAACATCATGCTTCCCCCTCAATTTAAAATCTGGGGAATGTATTTATTCAGCAGACAGTTTTTCTTGATGCTCACATATAGGGGTGAAGTAAGGGGCTGCTGAGGCCTGGAGAGCTCATTGATGTATCTTTCAGGAGAATGACCTCAGTTCCAGTGTTACTTTCCTGGGGATGCTGTACCAGACACTGAGTGGCTTGAAAGAACAGAGGTTTATTCTCTAACAGTTCTGGAGGCCGAATGTCTAAGATCAAGGAGTCAACAGGGCTATATTCCCTCTAAAAGCTCTAGCGGTGAATCGTCTTTGCCAGTTCTGCTGGATGCAGGTGTTTCTTGGATTGTGGCCTTATCACACCAGTCTGTGCCTTGGTCTTCACATGGCCTTCTCTATCGTCTCTTTGTCTCTTAAGGAAACCTGTCATTGGATTTAGGGCCTACCCTACTCTCAGTTCAGTTGTCTCTCAGTCATGTCCGACTCTTTGTGACCCCATGAATCGCAGCACACCAGGCCTCCCTGTCCATCACCAACTCCCGGAGTTCACTCAGACTCACATCCATCGAGTCAGTGATGCCATCCAGCCATCTCATCCTCGGTCATCCCCTTCTCCTCTCGCCCCCAATCCCTNTCCGTCCATGGGATTTTCCAGACAAGAGTACTGGAGTGGGGTGCCATTGCCTTCTCTGACACACAGTTTAAGAAGAGGCAAAACTATTCTGTGGTAATAGAAATCAGGACATCAACTGCCTCTGAGTATCAGGGGCTTGACTGGAGGGAGTCATAAGGGAACTTTCTGATGCTATGGAAATGTTCTACTTCTTGATTGAGGTGGTGGTTATGTTTAAACCTGTCAAACATTACACTTACAATTTGTGTGTTTTATTGTATGTAAATTATGCACCCTTCTTTTTTTTAAGTACTAGAGGAAAAAGACTTCTGTGGAAACAGTGTGGAGAATGCACAAAGAGGAATTGAGAATTGACTTGGGGTGATTGTAACAATGCGGTAGAAAAATTTTAGAATGCTAGAATTTAAGCAATGGGTTTGGAAAAAGAGGGAATGATTTTCCGGATTATTGAGGTAAGAGGATTTTTTTTTTCTTCTTTCTCCAACCCCCTCCCCTCTAGCAACCACCTGTTAGTCTCTGTATCAGTGATTCTGNGAATTGACTTGGGGTGATTGTAACAATGCGGTAGAAAAATTTTAGAATGCTAGAATTTAAGCAATGGGTTTGGAAAAAGAGGGAATGATTTTCCGGATTATTGAGGTAAGAGGATTTTTTTTTTCTTCTTCCTCCAACCCCCTCCCCTCTAGCAACCACCTGTTAGTCTCTGTATCAGTGATTCTGTTGTTTCGTTATGTTTGTTCATTTATTTTGGTTTTTTGATTCCATATATAAGTGAAATCATACAGTATTATCTTTCTCTGTCTGTATTATTTCACTTAGTACCTCTTGGTCCAGCCATGTTGTCACAAATGGCAAGATTTCATTGTTTTTCATGGCTGAGTAATACTCCATTGTGTGTATATGTGCATCTATATATAGATGTATATCACATCTTCTTTATCCATTTTTCTATTGATGGGCACTTAGATTGCTTCCATATCTTGACTGTTGTTAATAAGGCTGTAATTAACATAAGGGTGCATATATCTTTTCATTTTCTTTGTATAAATACCCAGGAGTGAAATTGCTGGATTGTGTGGTAGTTCTGTTTTTAATTTTTTGAGGGAGGCCTGTATGCTCCTTTCCAGAGTCAGTTCACTTCAGTTCAGTTCAGTCGCTCAGTCGTGTCCAACTGTTTGCAACCCCATGAATCGCAGCACGCCAGGCCTCCCTGCCCATCACCAACTCCTGGAGTTCACTCAGACTCATGCCCATCGAGTCAGTGATGCCATCCAGCCATCTCATCCTCTGTCGTCCCCTTTTTGCCTCCAATCCCTCCCAGCATCAGAGTCTTTTCCAGTGAGTCAACTCTTCGCATGAGGAGGCCAGAGTACTGGAGCTTCAGCTTTAGTGTCATTCCTTCCAAAGAAATCCCAGGGCCAGTCTCCTTCAGAATGGACTGGTTGGATCTCCTTGCAGTCCAAGGGACTCTCAAGAGTCTTCTCCAACACCACAGTTCAAAAGCATCAATTCTTTGGCGCTCAGCCTTCTTCACAGTCCAACTCTCACATCCATACATGACTACTGGAAAAACCATAGCCTTGACTAGACAGACCTTAGTCAGCAAAGTAATATCTCTGCTTTTGAATATGCTGTCTAGGTTGGTCATAACTTTTCTTCCAAGGAGTAATCATCTTTTGATTTCATTTCCCACCAACAGTGTGTGAGGGTTCCCTTTCTTCCACATCCTCACCAGCACTTGTCATCTCTGGTCTTGTGGTTTTGCTTTGCATTTCCCTGATAGCTAGTGATGTTGGGCATCTTTTCATGTGTCTATTAACCATCTCTATGTCTGCTTTGGAAAAATGTCTATTAAGCTCCTCTGTCCATTTTTTAATCAAGTTTTTTTATCTTCTTGATGTTGAGTTGTGTAAGTTCTTTGTGTGTTTCAGATATTAACCCCTTATCAGATATATCATTTGCAAATATCTTCTATTCAGTAGGCAGCCTTTTCATTTTGTTAACAGTTTCACTCTGTAAAAGCTTTTTAGTTTGATGCAATCCCATTTGCTTATTTTTGCTTTTGTTTCTTTTGCCTGAGGAGACATCCAAAAAAAGTATTGCTAAGACTCATGTTAAAGAGCATATTGCCTGTGTTTTCTTCCAGAAGTTTTATGGTTTCAGGCCTTACATTTAAGTCCTTAATCCATTTTGAGGTTATTCTCCATATGTGATGTGAGAGAGTAGTCTAGTCTGATTCTTTTGCTCATAGTTGCCTCAGTTCATTTCAGTTCATTTGCTCAGTTGTGTCTGACTCTTTGCGACCCCATGGATTGCAGCACGCCAGGCCTCCCTGTCCATCACCAACTCCTGGAGTTCACTCAAACTCATGTCCGTTGAGTCAGTGACGCCATCCAGCCATCTCATCCTCTGTCTAGTTTTCCTTTATTTCCTTTATTGAAGAGGCTGTCTTTTCCCCATTGAATATTCTTGCCTCCTTTGTCATAGATGGGTTGACCATATCAATATGGGTTTCCCCCGCTGGATTCTCTATTCTGTTTCCTAGATCCATGTGCCTGCCTTTGTTCCAGTACCATGCTATTTTTTTCTTTTTTTAAATTTGGCTGCACCGGGTTTTTGTTACAGAACACAAGATCTTCATTGTCACGTGCAGGATCTTCAGTTGCGTCACACAGGCTCTTAGCTCTAGCGTGTGGGATCTAGTTCCCTGACCAGGGATCGAACCCAGTCCCTCTGCATTGGGAATGCAAAGTCTTAACCGCTGAACCTTCAGGGAAGTCCCAGTACGATACTGTTTTGATTACTGTAGATGTGTGGTTTGAAATCAGGGAGCAAGATACCTCCAGCTTTGTCTTCTTCCTTAGGGACTGCTTAGGCTATTCAGGGACTTTTGTGTTTCTCTACAGAATTATTTGTTCTAGTGGTGTGAAAAATGCCATTGGCATTTTGATAGGGATTGTATTGAATCTGTAAATTGCCTTAGGTTGTATGTTCATTTGAAGAGTATTAATTCTTCCAATCCATGAGCACAGTGTGTCTTCCCATTATGTTTGCATTATCTTCCATTTCTTTCGTCACATCATCATTTTTCTGAGTACAGGTCTTTTACCTCCTTAGTTAGATTTATTAGCAGGTATTTTATTCTTTGTGAAGTGATTTGTAAATGGGATAGTTTTCTTAATTTCTCTTCCTAGTTTGTTTTTAGTGTATAAAAAGGAGATAGGAGGATTGACAGAACTTAAAAAATGAGGAGGAAAGAGTTAAGAAGTCTTTGGATTGTACCCTTTAATAGGCGGATGCAGTTGCTGAAAATCTGGAAGCAGGTTTTGAGGGGGGGATTTTTGGTGGTGGCCGGTGAGTTGGGTTCCAGAAAGGTGGGGCTTATTGTAACACTGAAGAATCTCCATGTGCAACAGGCAGAGCTAAAGACGGGTCTGAAGCCTGGGGAGAGTCCAGGGCTGGAGATAAGAGTGTGGGGTCACCAATAGGTAGGCATCGTTGAAATCATCATGAATGGGAGAGTTTAAGGATTAAGCAGAGACAAGGGCTAAAAACAGAACCTGGGAAACCTTGACATTTAAAGGTCAGTAGAGAACAAGGAGCCCATGAAGGAATCTGAGGAGATGTAAAATATGCCTCGTAGGAGCCAAAGAAGGGGAAGGTGATTCAGTAAATAGGGAGGGTCAATGTCAAGTGCTGTAGCAGTCAGGTCAGAAATAACTGCTTCCACATCCCTTCCTCCCTCCCAGACCTTTCGGATCTCATCAACTCCTTTCTCCTGCTATTGGAATGTTTTTCCTGAAGGTGGCCGGAGACTTCCAAGTCTCCAGATCTAGTGGCGTCACCATCTCCAGCCTCATCTTCAACCTCCTGCACATTTGACATCACCAACCATGCCCTCCTCCTTGAAATTCTCGCCCCTAGGCCTCTGTGACTCTGCAGGGTTCTTATTATTCTCACAAAACCTTCGTCATGGCTCCTCTTTCTGCTCCTGAATATACTCATTTTCTGAGGTTTTGCTGTCTTTTCTTCCCTTGACATCAAATCGAATCATCTTGTGATTAGACCTGTGGTAGGTGCCGATGAGATCAGTAAATATAACATAGGGCTGGCTTCCCAGAAGTTGACAGCATAGCCACAGAGGAAGAAGAAGATAGATCTCAACAGTATTGTACGCTAGACAGTTCTTAGCAGGGTTCTCTGGGATTGTGGAAGGAACAACTGAGCCTGAAACAGTAAATAAGAATGCATAGAGTCTGGGGAGGGATGGGATCCATGGAAATTTCTGTGGCTGAAGTGTATATAGAAAACGTGTGGCTGAAGGATGAGAGAAGGATTCGAAATATAAATGTAGAGAGGTAAATTGCAAAGCGTCGTGTGTAATTCTTAGGAGTTTGAGCATCATTCTATATATATATAAGCAGTAGGGAGCCAGTTGGGTCTTAAATAGAGGAAAGATGGTCACACACAGGCTTCCCAGGTGGTCCAGTGTGTAGAATCTGCCTGCAATGCAACAGACTCAGGAGACATGTGTTCGATCTCTGGGTTGGAAAGATCCCCTGGAGGAGGGCATGGCAACCCACTCCAATATTCTTGTCTGGAAAATCCCATAGACATAAGAGCCTGATGGGCTACAGTCTAGAGGGTCACAAAGAGCTAGACATGACTGAAGCAACTTAGCATACACACATGCTTTATCACACAAAAAAACTTGGAAAATAGCTGAATGAAGGCTAGAGAGACTGGGAGGAGGCTGGGGGCAGAGGGGCCGACAAGGAGGCTGTTTCTGTAATCCGGGTGAGAAATGATGAGGATTTGAATTAAGGTAGCAGTGAGAATGGGGCTTCCCTAGTGGCTCAGTGGTAAGGACTCTGCCTGCAATTCAGGAGACCCAGGTTTGATCCCTGGGTGGGGAAGATCCCCTGGAGGAGGGCATGGCCATCTGCTATAGTACTCTTGCCTAGACAATCCCATGGACATAAGAGCCTGGCAGGCTGCAGTCCTTAGGGTCACACAGAGTCAGACAAAACTGAAGCGACGAAGCAGCAGCAGCAGCGCTGAGAATAGGGGAGATGATGAAATCCAGAGATATTTCTGGTATAGGCTTGAATTGGTGAGGCAACTGGTTGGGAGATGCAAAAGAAGAAGTTGAGGATGACTGCACAGTGCTCATATGGGGAGATTTGGGCCAGTGGTGACTCCATGACCCCAAATTAAAACCACAAGAATGGAGACAGCCTTTGAATGGAAGTACATTAATGATTANGGTATAGGCTTGAATTGGTGAGGCAACTGGTTGGGAGATGCAAAAGAAGAAGTTGAGGATGACTGCACAGTGCTCAAATGGGGAGATTTGGGCCAGTGGTGACTCCATGACCCCAAATTAAAACCACAAGAATGGAGACAGCCTTTGAATGGAAGTACATTAATGATTAAGATTTAAACATATTTGAGAATTCCGTAGGGGTCCACCAGTTAGGACTCTATGCTTTCACTGCCAAGGATGCTAGTTCAGTCCCTGGTCAGGGAACTAAGATTACTTGAGGGTGTATTCCAGAAAAAAAATGAAAGAAACTCAGCAAAGAGGAAACATGAGATCTGAGGGGGAAAAAAATAGAGCCATGTCAGAGCGATAGTGGTGGAGCAGAACCATAGAGGAATGTGTCCAAAATTGATCATTTAACAGGAAAATTAGGGATCTTGACAGTCTTACTGTAAGATGAAGAAAACATATAGTTCTGCTTTCTATAAGAAAAAGAGCAATGAGAAACCTCAGAAATGTAGAGAAAAGCCTGTGGAAGAAGTCTGGGCCAAACATGAAGCAAACTGAAATATAACATGATTTTGAGCAGTTTGATGGCAGATAAGAAAAGAACAATAAACCTATATATTTGAAATTTTTCCATCCAGTAACTTGGCTGGAAATAGTGTTATAGCCCTTTCTGTCATGATTTATTCACCCTACCCGATTCTGCAGTGTATGTAATCATAAATATAAATATTGCTTGTTGTTCTTCAAGTTTTAGATTCAATTTATGTGAAGTTTACACAGCATGCAAAGATTCATGTAGCTCAAAGCAGAATCTGAATGATTTAACCTTGACATGTAAAGAAGAACTTGAACAGGTAATCAAAATTGGGAATGTGGAGAAGAGCATTAGTAATAAGATAGCTACCATTCACTGAGTCTCCACTATGTCCCAGTCACTGTCCTAAGCCTGTTAAAGGTTATTGAGTTCATGAGAAAGCTATGAGTTAGGTGCTATTTTTATATCCATTTTCCAGCTAAGGAAACTGAAGCACAGAGAGGTGAAGTAACCTGCCCAGGGTCACACAGCTAGCAAATGGAAGCAGTGAGATTAGCACCTCAGCTGTCTGGCTCCAGAGCCTACATCTACATATACCCCACTCCACTGTCCTGTTTCCTCAGGTGAGGCAGAGAGAAGTGCCCAGGTGCCAGCAACCTCATCACACTTCCTGGAAGGGGGAGAGGGAGGAGAAACTGACCCAAGCCGATGCAGCAGACAGGACGCTTAAAATATACATTTTTACAAGTCACCTGAGGTGGTTGCCTCAGCAGGCTAGGACTGAGGGGTGGGAGGCTGAGAGGAGAACTTACTGTCATATACTTAACGAACCATTTGAATCGTTATTAATGTGCATGGATTACTTTCATCATTTAATAGTCCTACCCTTCTTCCAAGGCCATGTTTAAAAATTTCCTCCCAAAGCTTCCCTAATTCCTTCAGTAAAAAATGGGCTCTCGAATCCTCTGAGCTCCTGCAAGGCCGTATCTCTGTTTCTGCCCTCTTTAGAACCCACTACTTCTGACTTTATGTTGCTTTTGAAAGACCCTTGGGGACAGCGTCTTTGTCAGATTTACCTGACTTAACTCCACGGCCTTGGCATCGTGCCCTGCTTATGTTATGTGCTCAGTAAATATTGAATGAACTGGATGAATGGCTTCTGTTAACAGCAGATTGCGTCCATTTCCCACAATTTGGGGAACTCAGAACACATAGCTGGAGTATGTCAGTCACTGTGCTGCTGCTGGGGAAGAGGTAGATGGGGAGAGAAGGAGGGGTGTGGAGTGGCCCCTTTGCCCCATCCTTTAAAAACAGAGCCACAAAATGACAGCGCTGAAATGAATCTTAGATCGTTACGTCCAACCCCATCATTTTACAGAAGAGGAAACTAAGGCCAGGGAGCAGAAAAGACTTGAAAGTCCACAATGAAATCGGAAGAGCTGTATATCAGCTTAGGTTCTTAAACTTTGTTCCTAAATACCAAAGCAATACTTAGCTTGGTTTTTTTTTGTTTGTTTGTTTTTAACCCATATAATCTCTCTATATTTCTACCTCAACATGGTTTGGAGCTTTTATTTCATTTTTTTATGGTCTTGCTTTGTAGGTGATATTTTAAGTTGGCACAGATTCCTTTTGGATGGCAGTGAATGATGGATGGGTAGATAGATGGATAAGTTAGTGGCTTTCCTGGGATAACATAGCTGGTCGGTGACAGAGCCAAGACTTAGCAAAGCATCTCGCTGAGGGATGCCAAACAGCTGAAGTACCTAACACAAAAGCACTTCTGAGTTGCCTTGACAACTACAGTAGTCCTTTAATTTCCATCAGAGTATGTGGGGATCAGGGTCAGGCCCTAGTGCACAGGCTCGGAGGTTAAGGTGCGAAGGAAGATACTCCTTACCCAGGCTGTGACGGCACAGCCCCAGCTGGATTCAGGAATCACCATTTTGTTGAAGCCACCAGGCCTGGTCTGAAAGAGGGGCCAAGGGAAATGGATCCAGAGGACAGTGTTATCCAGGTGGCATCATGTGGTGAAGAGAAACAGGAGGCAGACCCAGATTCCAGTCCTGGCTCAGGCACCAAGTCATTGAGTGACTTTGGGTAGGTCACCGCCTCTTTCTGGGCCTTGGTGGCGAGGTGATTGGACTAGTCCCTGGGTGATGTCCAAGGGCTCTAACCATATGAAAATGCCCCGACACCACAATTGCAAAATGTCTTGTCAGAATCCAGAGAAGGCTGGGATTCCAGCCTCGGATCCACAGAGAGGACCTATCCCTCCCCTCACCCCTTTGTCACCCACGGACTCCATGCCCTCTGCAGCCAGCCAGAGCTGCAGGACGACAGCCTGAGATAGGTAGCCAGCCAGCCCTGGCCAGCTCCCCGCTCCACCTGAGGTAGGAGTGGGGTTGGGAGCAGATACTCTTCTTCAGAGATGCCTCCCTTTGGAGGAGGCACTACTTGGGTGGTAAACAAAGACCCAGATTCCTCAGCTGGAAGCAGGGGTGTGCCTTCCTCCTCCTCCACGAAGATGGGGGTTGGCAGGAGGTCAATGGTCCTGGGAGCATTGTTGAGTGGGGGGTGAAGAAGCCACCTGGGCGGAGGGGCAGAGTGACTGGGTGACCTGTGGTGGTGACTCTACGTCCACGTCCAGTCCCCGAGGGTCGTATCCCCCAGTCTCTTCACAAGTCATCTCCTCCCAACCCTCTGCACCTTCCTATGCTGTCACCACTTAGCCTTCATTCACTCAGTAACTATTTCTTGAGCACCTGTTGTTCTGGATGCTGAGGATACAGTGGTAAATGAGAGAGACACAAAAGCCCTGCTCTCAAGGAGCTTATGTTCTAATGGGGGGGGGTACTTAGTAAACAAATATAATCATATCGTATGTTATACACATGGTGAGACATGCTGTGAAAACAATAAAGCAGGCCGAGGAGATAAGAAACGTGAGCAGAGCATGCTATTTGAATTAAGGTGGTCTGGGAAGACGTTGCTCATAAGGTGACATTTGAGCCAAGGCCTGAAGGAAGTGAAGGTGCAAGCCCTGGGATATTCCAGACAGAGAAGAAACATCCCAGGCAGAGAAAAGGCCCAGAACCGAGTGTGCTTGGCATGTCTAGAACACAGTCAGCAAGGCTGGAGAGGCGGAGCCACGGGAGACAGGTGGAAGTTGCAGAGAAGTCAGGAGAAAGAGGATAGCGCCTTGAAGGCCATCCCTCAGTGGCCAGGACAGGAAGCCACTGGAGGCGGTGAGCAGCGGGGTGATGTGTCTGACTTGGGTTTTAAAAGGGTTTCTGCTGTGTGAAGGACAGGTGAAAGTGGAAGCCGGGGAACAAGTGAGCTGTCAGTTGCAGTAATCCAGCTGGGAGATGACAGGGGCTTGGACTGGAGTGGAGAGGTGGTGAGGAGTGTTAAAATTTGAAATGTATTTTGAAGGTAGAACTGACAGATGTGCTGACAGATTGGATATGGGGCATGAAAGGAAGGAATCAGGATGATTCCAGGACTCTTTGGCCTGAGCAACTGGAAGGGTGAGTTTGTTATTCACAGAGATGGGAAGGGCTGTGATGGGGTAGATGAGACATCTAAGTCAGGTTTTCTGGTTGACAGTTGGATCCATGAGTCTGGAATTAATGGGAACAGTTGAGGGTAAAGATGTATTTGGAAATCATCAGCAAATAGACTTGCACTGTCCAATATGGTAGCCGCTAACCACAAAAGGCTTTTTTATATTTAACATGAATTAAATAACCTCACCTCAGATATGCAGATGACACCACCCTTATGGCAGAAAGTGAAGAGGAACTAAAAAGCCTCTTGAAGAAAGTGAAAGAGGAGAGTGGAAAAGTTGGCTTAAAGCTCAACATTCAGAAAACAAAGATCATGGCATCTGGTCCCATCACTTCATGGGAAATNTGGAGAAAATGAGGAGGGAGGAATTGGAAACAGCACATGTACACACCTTTTCAGATGAAGGTGCCGTGAAGGAGCAGAGAAATAGCCAGAGGCTTATGATGTTAAGGGAAGTAAAGCCTCACCACAGGGGAAACTGAGAAAACCATGCCTTGAGTAAGGAAGAGCCGAGGGGATCTGATCCCAGGTGGCTCCCATGGCTCGATATGGACAGGATGGATGTCTTATCTGAAGGATGGAGGAAGGGCAGTCGGTGGCAAGGCTGCAGATAAGAGAGGGGCTGGGGGATGGGGAGCGTGGGGAGGTTCTCTTGGAAATGTCTCAGTTCCCCCAGGGCAGTTAGGAGGAGTTCATCGACCGAGTGTGAACACAGACATTGGAGGGGTGAGGAGAGNGGAGGAAGGGCAGTCGGTGGCAAGGCTGCAGATAAGAGAGGGGCTGGGGGATGGGGAGCGTGGGGAGGTTCTCTTGGAAATGTCTCAGTTCCCCCAGGGCAGTTAGGAGGAGTTCATCGACCGAGTGTGAACACAGACATTGGAGGGGTGAGGAGAGAGAGGAGGGCATCAGTAGTCATCCAGGAAAGCAGGAGAGTGGTGGGATTAGGGGATGGATGTGGGATTGCCAGGCTGTACCGAAGGCCTGCTTAAAGTTTGTGGTCCTGCTAGAGCCAGCTTCCAGAATTTGCCCTGTCTTGCCTCTGTGTGTTTGCATGCTGCTTTCTCTCTTTGGAGGGTCCTTCCCATCTCTCTAGTCCCTCCTCTGCCCAGCAGACCCATGATTCTGCAAGGCACAGCTTAAGCATCAGCTCCTCTGATACCTCCTTCCCTCCCTTTCTTCTCACTGGTGCCCATCCTTCCCCCAGAACTCTGATCGTGTCACGTGAACAGTATTTGCTTACATGGCTATTGCTCTAAGGCAGGGGTCAGCAGACACTTTTTGCAGAAGGGCAGATAGTGAATATATTAGGTTTTGTAGACTGTTCGGTCTCTGCCACACTATTCAGTCTGGACAGATTGTAGCACAAAAGCAGTCAGACAATACATAAAAGATGGGGTATGACCGTGTTCCAGTAAAATGCTGTTTGCCGAAATAGGCGGTGGGCTGCATTTGGCCTCTGGGCCATAGTTTGCCAACCCCTGCTCAAGGGAATGGCAGAGATGATGTCTCAATTGTCTCAGTGGCCCCCGTACCTGGGTACCAGTTAGGGGCTCAGGAGATGTTTAAATGGACGATAGAAGAGTGGACATGCATGAATAAACATTTAGGCCTGTCCTACTTAGATCACAGACATGTTCCCCCAGACATGCAAATTTTAGTCTGTTTGTCAATGGTCTGTCATTACACAGTCACCCTGTGCCTAGGGAAGGATTATACACGGGAGCATGAGCCAGCGATACCCAGGAAAGATCAGAGGTGGCCTTGCCACCCACTGTATCAATGCTAAACTGCCACCCTGGCTAGCCAACCTTGCTCCTACTTGTTCCCAGGTGCACAGACTCCCAGTTCAGAGGGACTAGCCTCTTCACAAACAGGCCCTCCACATTCTCCCTACCTCTGCATAGTTCCTGTGCTTCCCTTCAGCCCAGAGTCCCTCAGCCCCTGCAGAGAAGGACTAGTCATCAGGTCTCTGTCATATGCAAGGCACGGTGGGAGAATCATAGGCTCTTCCCTGAGGAAGCTTACTCAGTCGAAGCATCCCTTTGGGAGTGCCCTCTGCCTACCCTCACCATACTTATACCTGAGCTCCTCCTTGAAGCTTGCCAGAGCCACCCCAACCCACCTGATTCCCCCTTTTCTGTTTTTTTGTCCCGAGGTTTTGCACCACACTGGGCTTCTCTTGGCGGTGGATTCACGTGTAAATATCCTCTCCCCATCATACTGGCAACCAACAAAGACCAAGGACAGCAGAGTGTGCTTTTGTTTCTTTGAGCTCACACTGTCCAAGAGAAGTATAAACCACACACACAGTTTAAAATTTTTCTAGTAACACATTAAGAAGTTAGAAGCTGGTGTGTATGCGTATGTGCTCAGTCATGTCCAGCTATTTGTGACCCCATGGACTGTAGCCCACAAGCCTCCCCTGTCCATGGAGTTTTCCAGACAAGAATACTGGAGTGGGTTGCCATTCCCTACTCCAGAGGATCTTCCCAATCCAAGGGTTGAACTTGCTTCTGTGTCTCCTGCATTGGCAGGCAGATGCTTTACCCTGAGCCACCTGGAAAGCTCCCAAAGAAACAGGTGAGATTAATTTTAATGTATTTTTAATAACATGTATATCTAGAATATTATCATTCTAATATGTAATCAATGTAAGAATGACTTTATCCATATTATTCATGGGTCTTCAGTGTGTATTTTGCTTGTACAGCACAGCTCAGTTTGGGCAGCAATGCTGCAGGTGTTCAGTAGCCACATGTGACCAGTGGCTCCCAAACTAGAGTGCAGAGCTCACGCAGGGAGAGTGGTAGGTGCCTAGGACGTGGCTGCAGCGGGCGTTCTTGTGAAGGGCTTTCCTCCTACTCTCTGACACCGTTGGATATTATACTGGGAACTCTGAAGAGCTCCAATACTATAATCCTGTATGTCCCAGCACAGAAAGGAGTTCAGCAAGAGGCAAAGTAATAGATAAGAAGTGATTTATTAGAATAGGGCGCTTGTGAACCTTACAAGCAGGCAGGCAAGAGGATGCTGCACCCTGAGGACTTACGGGGCGATAGTTTTATAATGGAAAGAAAAGCGGGGTGGGGGAAGAAGAGCTTCTTTGTCTTTCCTGAGTCGGCTCTCTGCTTCCATCATCAGCTCCTCCTCCAGGTTGTGCAGGAGAGTTTTCTTGACCCCACATGGTCAAGCTAGGTCCACAAATTATTGTTTTCTATGTGTGTAGAGATCATGTCCTAGGGATCATTAACTGAGTTCACTGGGCAGGATGTGGGTCTCATGACATCTGGCCGGGGATTATACCCATGTCCCCTGCATTGCAAGGCAGACTGTTCATCCCTGGACCACAAGAGAAGTCCTTAAAGTATCTTCTTTGAGAAACCTTTGACATATAAATATTGTAGAGAAAACTGAGATTTAAGAGCTTGCTTTTACTCAGATGCTAAGTTACAAAGCTCAAATTTGAACCCAGCTCTGAGTCTGAAGCCTGTCCATAAAATAGAATATTTAAGTTGGAAGGTTCATTAGAAAATTATCCAAACCGTTATCTCCATGAATATCACTTGTATTTTCAGCACCAAGCCCCAGTGTCTGGCTCGTCCTAGGAGCTCAACTATTTCAATGAGCAAATCTGGTCTTACTTTACAGATGAGAAATTGAGAAATGAGAGGAGACTTTTCCAACTCGATGGAAAGAGGGACGCCAGGGGCTAGAACCCACCTTGCTGATTATCACTGCGCTGCTATTATTCCATGTCGTTGTGTCACACAGGTGATCAGCCCCCCAAACCATGGGAGTTTGACATCTGAAGTTCTCTTTGTATTTGCAGGGACAGATTTTCAGCAGGCATTTTCTTCCCCATGTCCACAGCCTCAGAACTCGCCAGAAATCTTCCTTGCAATTCCCGTCTCTTAATTCCACCCTCCAGCAGCTGAGCCTGCTCAAGGACCCGGACTCCAGGTCTCCACGTGAAGCCGCATAAACCAGCAAAGCTCACTGCATGTGGGCACCACCCCCAGGTTTCATCTCGGGTCACACTCGTCGTGACAACTCCAGAGGTTTCCTTGGCTGGAGGGCAGAACGACTCTCCAAGAGGGTCAAGCCAGCAGCTGCCTGCTGTGCCTGGATGCCTGCCCTGGAGCCTGATTGGGAAGGCGCCCTCAGGCTTACTGCAGGCCCAGCCAGTCAGCATCCTCCCAGGGAACTCCTAGCAGCCTCCCTCCTGATCGGGTCATAGTAAAGGTCATAGATTGTATTAGAAGCTTAGAACTGAAAGAGAATTTAAATATCATGCACCCTAGTGCTTTTCTAACTATAATGTCCTACAAGTCTCCTGGGAATCTTGTTAAGATGCAAATTTCTGATTTCATCAGTTGCAACAGATATACCACTGGAAGCTATGCGGGGTGTGGGGGGAGGGGTGGTGGTCACATGGAAATGCTCTATACTTTAAATTTTTCTTTAAATTTTAAAATTGCTCTAAAAAAATAGTCTATTAATTTTTGTAACATCCTCCTGAGTTCCAAGAGGAGATCATTTGCTGGGTAATTGCTCAGTCGTGTTTCTTAGGCACAAAGATGACCTTGCACATTCACTGCTGACGGCCCCTCCAAGGCTGCCTCCAGCACTGACTTGCTGAAAACTGTCGTTAAGTTTGATGGGTTAACTGAGGATACTTTTTGAACGCAGAAAGCATACTCATGGGGCCATCCAAGGACCCTGCCTCATTTTTCTGCCTTTAGAAAAGCTGCTGAACTAAATCTGGCATATAGAAATGTGCCTGAGAGATTTTTCTTTTATTTTTTTAAGGATTTAATATAATTTTTATCCTGTATTGGAGTATAGGCTTACAATTGTTGGGTTAGTTTCAGGCGTATAGCAGACTGGTTCAGTCATACATATACTTTTATCTGTTCTGTTTCAGATTCTTTTTTTTCCCATATAGGTTATTACAGAATAATAACTCTAACCTATAGTAGAATTCCCTGTGCTATCTAGTGGCTCCTTGTTGATTATATATGATAATGTGATGTATTATTCCCAAATTCTAATTTACCCTTCTTCTCCCACCTTTCCCCTTTAGTAACTGTAAATTTGTTTTTGAAATCTTTGAGTCTGTTTCTGTTCTATGGATAAGTTCATCTGTATCATCTTTTTAGATTCCACGTATCAGTGATGCTGTATGGTGTTTGTCTTTCTCTGTCTGACTTACTTCACTTAGTGTGATAATCTCTAGGTGCATCCACGTTGCGATAGATGGCGTTAGTTCATTCTTTTCTTGACGAGTAATATTCCACTGTATACATGTACCACATCTTCTGTATCCATTCCTCTGTCAATGGACATTTAGGTTTTTCCATGTCTTGGCTATTGCAAATAGAGCTGCAGAGAACATTGGGATGCATATATCTTTTCAGATTATGGTTTCCTCCAGATACATGCCCAGGAGTGGGATTGCTGGATGATATGGTAGTTACATTGTTAGTTTTCTGAGGAAGCTCCATACTATTCTCCATAGTGGCAGCACCAGTTTATATTCCCAGAAACAGTGTAGGAGGGTTCCCTTTTCTCTACCCCCTCCCCAGCACTTATTGTTTTATAGACATTTCGATGATGGCCATTCCGACTGGTGTGAAGTAATGCCTCGTTGCTGTTTTGATTTGCATTTCTCTAATAATTAGCAACATGAAATATTTTTTAAAGTGCTTTGAGTTTTTTTTCCTTTCAGTTTGCTAATATGAACTCTGGCCTTAAGGAGCTTATAGTCTAGAATAGATGGTACAGGAGCCTAAACCTCTGTAAGACAAAGTAGGAAAGTGGTACATGCCCTGAGTGATGTACAGTTGAAGTGTACAGAAGAGAGAGAAGAGATGGCTCCCCGACACCGCGTTCAGTTGCAATCAGTGACACTGGGTTATAGAGGGTTGGATGAGAGAGAGATTATGGTTGGGACCTGTGGAATAGGGGATCCGTGTTCCTGCCGGGAGAGTTCCATAAGCAGAGGCAGAGGATGGATAATTGTGTGCCTGTGTCTGTGTTGCCAAACAGTGGTGTCTGGACAAGGTGGCTGGAACACAGCACAGAAAGAGGATCAGGAATGGCTTAAAACGTTGAGGTCAGGTGGTGG
>SJYA01002789.1:1649472-1718116 GCA_006410615.1 Neotragus moschatus
CACACCATCCCTCCAGGTCATCCCAGGGCACCAGCCCCAAGCATCCTGCACCCTGCATCGAACTTAGACTGGCAATTCATTTCTTATATGATATTATACATGTTTCAATGCCATTCTCCCAAATCATTCCACCCTCTCCCTCTCCCACAGAGTCCAAAACACTGTTCTATACATCTGTGTCTCTTTTGCTATCTCACATACAGGGTTATCGTTACCATCTTTCTAAATTCCATATATACGCGTTAGGATACTGTATTGGTGTTTTTCTTTCTGGCTTACTTCACTCTGTATAATCGGCTCCAGTTTCATCCACCTCATTAGAACTGACTCAAATGTATTCTTTTTAATGGCTGAGTAATACTCCATCGTGTATAGGTACCACAGCTTTCTTATCCATTCATCTGCTGATGGACATCTAGGTTGCTTCCATGTCCTGGCTATTATAAACAGTGCTGCAGTGAACATTGGGGTACACGTGTCTCTTTCAATTCTGGTTTCCTTTGCTGGGTCATAAGGCATGGGATGTCTTTTTCTGCCCAGACTAGCCAGGGGCAAGGAACCACTGGATCCTTTGTTCCATCAGGGACAACTTAGGGAAGTGCTCGTTAGAAAAAAAAAAAATGTTGGGAGCAAGGGAAGGATTAGAATGATGGTCCTCTTGATTTTCTTCTCAGAACATGAGAGTAATTTCAGATCTAGTTTTGTGTGATGTTGTTTTGTGTGTCCCTGCTTCATGAGACTGGTAATAGTTGAGTGGTTGCATTATTTGGTAAGCGGAGAAGAGCAAACGGTAGAAAGTAAGAGGGGTCCACAGAAGACTGGGCCGCATCTAGAAAAGAGAGCCAGCATGGGCTCCCTGCCCTCTTGTTTAACTCCCCTCCTCAGCAGAGTGGAGATCA
This sequence comes from Neotragus moschatus, assembly GCA_006410615.1. Classification (NCBI taxonomy): domain Eukaryota; kingdom Metazoa; phylum Chordata; class Mammalia; order Artiodactyla; family Bovidae; genus Neotragus; species Neotragus moschatus. Next base: position 1,650,372 of record SJYA01002789.1, read on the forward strand.
GAGTGAGAGAATCCTCGCAGACACAACTGATTTTCTTCATTTTCACTCCTTGTTAACAGAGCAAGGTACAAATGGGTCAAGGTAATAACAAGGTTGAGCTTGTGTTGCTGTACACAAACTTTTGTCTTTTAGAACAAGAAACAGCCTCCTCCTGGAGGTGTGGAACATCTTATCTGTGAAAGGTGCCTGTGCTCAGCGGCTTCTCCCTAGGAGTAGATTCTGCATCATGCTTGAGGATGTCAAAACTGAACCCCACACATATGCTTTCTAAATAAAAGTGCCCCGAGATTTGGTAAGAGCACATCCTTTATCTCTCCTGCCAACCAGTTACCAGCACTTTGGAGACCCAGGAAACTTCCTTCAACAGAGCCTCAGAACCATCTCAGAAATGTCCAGATCTGGTCTGGCAGACAGGTGGTTATACACCAGACAGCTCCTTCCTGCTTCTTGCTTGCTAAGAGAACTGAGGTTTGTTTATGGGAACAATATGCCCAGCTCCTAAAGGATGAATCACGACTGGTCTAGGATCTCATATCACCCCTTACTCCCTTGGCCAGCTGTCTATTGTCCTTGGTTCTTTTGCAGCCATATGACCTAGCTATGCCCAAGAGACATTAGATGTTGACTAGAGGCCTTGGAAAGATAATACCAGCTAAATAAAAGACCAAACTTCGTGAGGAGAAAGCCTTTGATTGTTTCTTTTCGGTAGGAGCTAGTGTGAGGATGTGCAAGCTGGAACTGCAGCAGCCATTCTGTAACCACGAGGCAACAAATATGAATAATGCATCACAAGAGGAATGAGGGAATGCCAAGATACAAAGAGTTTGAGTCCTTGGCTATATCTTTGAGCCTCTGCCTCCAGGCCTCTTGCTATGTAAGATAATTAAAAGTCTTTACTGCCTAAGTCACTGTTAGTCAGATATCTTGTTACTTGCAAGTAAAATTACTCCCAATATAGCGTGTCATCTTCAACCTGGCCAGGATAGGTTTTGCTGACTATTTCATCATACTAGCTTTGTGTGCAAAATAGACAGGGATAAAAATCCCTTCTGTAAATTACCGCAAGCAGACTTTCTAATACAGAAGATCAGAGTGTGGTCTGTGGATCAGCAAATCANATATAGCGTGTCATCTTCAACCTGGCCAGGATAGGTTTTGCTGACTATTTCATCATACTAGCTTTGTGTGCAAAATAGACAGGGATAAAAATCCCTTCTGTAAATTACCGCAAGCAGACTTTCTAATACAGAAGATCAGAGTGTGGTCTGTGGATCAGCAAATCATTATTCTCTGGAGTTTTTTCGAAATATAAATTCTCAAGTTCCGACCCCAGACATACTAAATTAGAAACGTTGTGGGTGTCGTGGGTAGGGCTATTGATTTGTATTTACATAAACCTTCATGGTAATTCTGGTGCAATGGAAAGTCTAAGAACCACTGATATTGAGGGTCAAGTGGAGTGGCTGCATGTCGGAAACAGCTAGGGAACTTGAAGAAGATTCTCAAACTCCACCTGCATAGTTCTGATTCAGCATTTCTTCAGTGTAGCCTGTGAATTTATATTTCCCAAAAGGCCCCCAGGTGATTTGCAGTAAAAGCAGCTTTGGCAACCAGTGGAATGCAGATGAAAGCAGATCATGTATGCCACGGGGCTGTCACTAGAGTAAGAGATGAGGAGTAGACTTAGTCGCCCCTGGGGACAAGAGAGCCAAATTACGGATTTTCTCACCTGGTAGGTAAGGGAACTGACTACTTGTTTTTAGAAGCCTTTTTCAGCTCTAAGATTCCTAGGATGCCAGCTTGAACTTGGCAGGTTTGGCTGGAACAAGCCAATGTGGTTTTGGTAAATTACATAGATAGACTCATGAGCAATAAGTGGGATGGACTGGAATTTCCTAAAGTTTAAAAAACAGCCTTCCTTCCCACTGCTGCCAGACCAAATAAATCCAAAACAGGCTTCCTCTTCTGCTCTCCCAGGTTATAAGACAGCAGGTTTGCACTGCAGACGTTCATTTATAGAGTGCTAGACTACACCTGCTTCGTGCTAGGCTTGTGCTTCGGGCGTTATTTCATTTGGAAAATATTATTTTTAAAAAGCATCATCTTAAAGGATCTTGCCTTAAGGAATCTTGAACTGTGTCACTTGTTAAGGTTCTAAATCGCTGAAGCAGCCTACTCACTGTCCATCCAAATAGGATTTTAACCCTCTATCCTGCCTCATCTTTGCCTATACTGGAGATTCCAATCATTTCTTCCCCACCCCCACATCTCCTTCCAGGAACCTGCCATCCCAGTTTCCAAGGAGCCTGCTCCCCTCTCAACCCCTCCTGAGTGAATGTTTAAATCCATAACACTGTGAAAAATAAACAACCACCACAAAACACCTCATTGATCGACTTTGGAAGATTGTTTTGAAAACCAATAAATAAAGGAGGGGAAGTTAAGCACGTATCCTTCGTTTTCTATATGAACTGTACCTTAAGCTAATCTAATAGGTGACGAGGGGGAGTTTGTCTTCATAGAAGCTGAGAAATAAAGACAGAAAGATGAAATCATATGATCTTTTTGCAAGCCCTAATGAATTAATGGGATCTAGGAAGTGACCATCAGTGGCTGTTATGTCACAAAAGAAAAAAAAAGACATTCTGTGTCTCTGAAAGGAAGTCATGATACTGCTTATGAGAGTGAAAAAAAAAAAAAACAAAACTGAAGGTGAATCTTATTAAAGCTTATAGACTAATATTTACAGGAAATACAGAGGGCAGAAGAACATGTTAAATGAAACCAAAGAGATATAATCACCATAATCTAGACTATGGGAAACTTTGTGAGACAAATGACCCAGTTTTTCCAACAAATTGCATGGGAAAAAAATCCAGTGCTGTAAAGCAATCATCCTTTAATTAAAAATGAATAATTTTTTTAAAATTGCATGGAAAAGAAGTGAGATGGAGGGGGAAACCTACAGATTAAGAATCATATGAACCAATCATAATGTGTGGACCTTGTTTGACTCCTGATTCAACAAACCTTAAAAAATTATAGGAAAAATAAGGAAATATGAATAATTCCTGGATATTTCATAATATTAAGAAAANAAAATTGCATGGAAAAGAAGTGAGATGGAGGGGGAAACCTACAGATTAAGAATCATATGAACCAATCATAATGTGTGGACCTTGTTTGACTCCTGATTCAACAAACCTTAAAAAATTATAGGAAAAATAAGGAAATATGAATAATTCCTGGATATTTCATAATATTAAGAAAATATTGTTGATTTAATAGTTGATGATAGGTTTGTGGTTGCATCTTTTAAAGGAAGTCCTTATCCTTATGCTTAGGGTTACATATTGAAACATTTACAGTTGAATAGAATGACACCCAAAATTTCTTTCAAAATAATCGTGAGGAGTGAGAAGGGGCAGTCTACAGAGAGAACTAGGCAGTCCCTGTGCTGTTAACTGTTGAAGCTGGGTGAAAGATAACTAGAAATTCACTCTACAGATCTCTACAGCTCTATATATTTGAAATCTTTCTTTCTGAAATGTCAAAAAAATTTTAATCATTTTATTTCTATTTTTTAAATGTCTTACATGGATCATATTAGTATAGCAGTTTATTATGTATAAATATAGATTTGTCAAGTTTTGCTCGTTCATCACTGCCAAGGATACACAGAAATTGGGGGGTTTTGTGTATTTTACACTTGCATGCCCAACTGTACTGGAAGGTCCATGGAAGCAAAGATCTTCCTAGTATATTCTCCAGAGAGTTAACATCTTGAATAGCATGTAAAAGGCTTACCTGCAAATACAGCTTGTTGAAACACCATTCCAGAAGGTAGTGTTGCTCACCTGGACTCCTATTTGTGGACACCTCCATCCTGACTTCATTGGCAGTGGAGGATGGACAGTCCACATGACCAGTTCTACCACTGGGAGGAGTTGGTTTGCTTGAGGCTTTGTCGAAAGAACTGAAAAGATTGAGACTGACTAAATCTGTGCTATGGAGTGGAGAACTTGATATATTTACTGTGCAATTACTACTATAAGTGCTACAGGAGAGTTCTCATTTTTAAGTTCAGGCCCTCCTTATGAAGGTATAAGGTAAGGTGAAACCCCCAGGAAGGTGTGGCTACAAAACACCTGTCCAGATTCTCCTTGCTATTGTCTCTGACTCTTGCTCCCATGCTTCGTTTTGCCCCCAAAAACATCTGGTGTGAAAACAGTGGTCACTATAGTAAAGCTCTTCTGGCTTTATTTATTTATTTATTCTTTTCTTTGGCTGCAGTGGGTCTTTGTCTCGGCATATGAACTCTTCATTGTGGCACACAGGATCTAGTTCTCTGGCCAGAGATTGAATCTGGGGCCCCTGCCTTGAGAGTACAGAGTCTTAACTACCAGACCACCAGGGAAATCCCAAAGCTCTCCTGATTTTATGAAGCTCTCCATCTCTCTTATTTCCAGTTGCTCAAAGTTCAGATTTCCCAAGATTTCCTCAATTTCCTTTACCTTGAGCTCTGACTTTTCTTAGTTACGCAGAACTTGAAAGCACTTCCCCACTTTGCAAATTTACCATCAATCCTCTAATATTTTTCACTCCAGGAGCACCTTTTCCTTTGGCACCATGTGACAATTCTGTCCCTTTGTTCCTTGAGAGCTGAGTTTCAGGATTGCATTGCTAAGACATTCAGTCAGGTCCAACTCTTTGTGACCCTATGGAGTATAGCCTGCCGGGCTCCTCTGTCCGTGGAATTCTCCAGGCCAGAATTCTGGAGTGGGTTGCCGTGCCCTCCTCCAGGGGATCTTCCTGACCCAGGGATTGAACCGCATCTCTCTCTTACATCCCCTGCATTGGCAAGTGGGTTCTTTATCACTCGCGCCACCTGGGAAGGGCTTCAGGATTGGGAGATGATATTTATCCTGGATTGATGTCTTGTAGGAAAACCAGTTTGCAGTTGGAATGTAACTTATGAAAGGACCAGCCCTTTGAGTAACTTCCCTTTTAAGTAGTGCAAAATTGCCCCAAACTTGGGTCTGTCTCCTTGTCTGTGTACATTCTGTTACTCTTTCCCAGAAGACTTCAAGGCGGTGCTATAGTATCTGTTTGTAGAAAAGTATATTCTGTTTACCTAATCCAGATTTGAAGAGGAAATCTTACACTCAGACATCCAAATGCTTTGGAATGTGCTCAGATTCAACAGACTGTGCAATTTAAATTTATAAAACAATAGCTGTGTTGATAAAAGCCAACAGTAGATGCCAGGCACTATTCCAAGGGTTTTACATGCATTAACTCATTCAGTTAGTTCTATTATTATTCCCATATTTTATGGGTGGAAAAAATGAGGACAAAGTTTATTATTAGAGACATAGCACAATGTATGGGAGAACACACAGATAAAGTTTATCTATTGGAGGCAGAAATATACATCAGGAGAGGAGTATGGGTATCTTGAATGAGGGTGGCAGTAAGAGGTGATTTAAGTCCCATCGAGAGCAGGGGTCCCCAACTGTTAGAAATGGGGCTGCGTGGCAGGAGGCGAGTGGCAGGTGAGCAAATGGGAAGCTTCCTCTGTATTTACAGTCATTGCTCTTTGCTCACATTACCACCTGAGCTCCGCCTCCTGTCAGGTCAGCTGTAATGTTAGATTCTCACACGAGGGTTTGTGCTCCTGTGCACGCGAGGGATCTAGGTCGTGTGCTCCTTAGGAGAATCATCCTGAAACCATGTCCCCCACCACCCCGTGGAAAAGCCATCTTCCATGAAACCAATCCCTGGCGCCAGAAAGGTTGGGGACTGCTGTTACAGAGGACCTTCCTTCCAGGTCTTTGTTTATATGTGGTCACTTATCTTCTCTTTTCACACCTGACTGGTCCTAGGACCCTCTCCAACATGTGTGCACAACTTTTTGCTAAGATGGACCCCACTGCAGAGGCCTATGGGCTGTTCACACTTATTATAGGGTGGTGTCCCCTCCCTTCTTGTCCCCCAACGAGCCTCCNTTGTTTATATGTGGTCACTTATCTTCTCTTTTCACACCTGACTGGTCCTAGGACCCTCTCCAACATGTGTGCACAACTTTTTGCTAAGATGGACCCCACTGCAGAGGCCTATGGGCTGTTCACACTTATTATAGGGTGGTGTCCCCTCCCTTCTTGTCCCCCAACGAGCCTCCCTGCACGTGTGCAGACAGGGAAGTTTTCCTTGACCTCAGGAGTGGTCATCTTATCTCTTTAACTTCAGCAGACCTCAGCTTCCACCACTAGCTTTGTCCTTGGGGTGTCTGGGTGAGAACAAAGCTTCAGTTTTACTCCTCTTGACAAATACAAGCTGACCAGCCCAGGAGCCCATCTGTCTCATACCTCATGACCATAGACAGCCTAGCTTCAAGGTGTGTGACCTCTCTCCTGGAGAGACCCAGTTGGGAAGAAGAGAGGGAGGCCTGGAAGAGTGGAGAAACAGCCTACCAGAGGAGAGGGAAATCTTGGGAGAAAGAAATATGTGGGAAAGCTCTCGAGATTATTTTAGACAAACCTAATTTTTGAGATTCCTAAAGCTGAAGTATATAGAGTTACCCTGGTTTTTACTTGGCTATTTAGTAGAAAGAGCTGTGGTCCAACCTGGCTCTCTGCCATCTCCATGTGACACAGAAAAGTCACTTTGTCACTCTGGGCCCATTTCTTCGTCTCTAAAAAAGAGAGAAATCCTATCTGCCATAAGTAATGATCGCAATCTGTTCACTGTTACTTTGAGGGGCAGTCTATCTCAGAGAAAGTTCTAAGGGCTTCCATCTTTAGATGAGCTTAGGAGGACTCTGGTTTGGCTTCTGAGTGTAACAAATTCCTGCTATTCAATTATTTGTTTGCAGGGTACCACATTCATATGTTTTGCAGAACTCATGCTCGGAAATGCTGACGTCAGGCTTCAAGACAGCTGAGCCCCACTAGACACCAGGAAGACCCATGGCCCTGGTTGCATCTTTCAACATGAGCAATCCACAGTAAGTAGCATTGGGATCTGCTCTCTGTGGATGCTGAGTTGGTATGTTGGGATCAGGGAAACAGCTAATAGCTCCTTCCCCAGCCCTGTAGAGATGGAGGGGTTCCACGTGGTTTTGTTCTTGAGCCTGACATTAAAATAACTTGTTAAAATTTACTTTTTCTCTGAGTTGCCTTACTCATGTCATCTCATTTTTTTTTTAGTTCAAAAAGGCAGAGGAATTCTTCAGTCCAAAACTGGGGGTTGTAGGGACTTGCCTGGTGGTCCAGTGTTTAAGACTCTGTGGTTCCATTGCAGAGGACATGGGTTCAATCCCTCGTCAGGGAACTAAGATCCCACACGCCACACAGTGCAACCAAAAGACAAAGCAAAACTGGGATTGTAATCCCATTGCTAGTCCAGTGGAATTACTAATGTCCCATTGGCCAAAACAAGTCTCTTGATTGAACACAGCATTGGAGGTGGGAAATATACTTTTCCTTTTGATGGGAAGCTGCAGAGTCACATGGCAAAGTGAGGGGTGAAGAAAAGAACCACTGATACATGTTGTCCACCATACTGCTCTTCTTAGCCAAGACCAGAGACCAGTCCCAACACTCAGACCTTTACTCCCCCTAAAGGAAGCCTTGTCTCCTTCTGCTGAGAGATGACCACTTGAGGAGAGATGGTGCCGGGCCATGGTGCTATGACCATAAGCAGGAGGGGAGAGCCAGAAGCAGCTTACCCCACGCTTCCGAGAGCCACTTCCTGTCAGTCTCAGAAACTCACCCCAGCCCTCCACGAACATCTCATAGATCAGAAAGCCCTGGTCCAGCAATCCGTAATTTCCAAAAGAGCAGAACAAATTCAGCCCAGTGTCATCTACTTTTGGGGGAACATCTGGAAGAACCAGGACTCCCCCATGAACAGCCACACTTCTGTTCCAGTTGTTGAGAAACACAGCAGCGTCACACCCGTGACTGTTCTGTCTGCAGATCTTGAGCTGTTCTGTAGACGTCACACCCTGATGAGTGCTATTATCTGGACCCTGACAGGGAGCAAAGAGGAAAGGTTTAAATAAGGCCCACAGAAGAGAACTGGGGCACCAGAAATTCCGGGCTGAATTCAGGCGGCTTAGGCCGCCAACCTGTGGTGCTCAGGAAAGATCCCTCTTTTCCCTCAATTATCTGGATGATTCAAGCAAAAGAGAAGTAGGCAGATACAGCTCTAGACTTTCTGGATCGCTGCCACTGTGTATTATGGGGTAGCTTTCAATAACCAATAATCTCGGTAGTTGGAAAACCTTAGCGTTTAGAACCGTCCAGCCCAGAGTGGGGACTTCTCAATCCAGAGCCCCTCCGACCTTTTCCTCTTCCTCGTACCAATGTCAGGTCATAGAGAAGGGATAGCACCTCTCTTTCACCTGGTCGTGCCTCTGCTGGGGAAACGGAAGCCCCAGAATGTGGAGGCCCACAGAAGTTAGCACTGGAATCTGCACTTGCACCCAAGAATGGTTTAACACAGACTGGGCGGTCACCTCAGCCTTACCAGTGGCCTCTCAATGATCCCTTGGATAGTTCATTCATACTCCTCCTCCCTGTTTGGCCAGAGGCATAAGACCCAGCCCCTCAGATTCTATGGGATGAGCTAGGCTCAAGGACTTGTTGGGGAGACCAAAGATAGCACCCCAAGAGGTGAAAGCAAAATGATCCAGCTTACCATCTCTTCACGGGGTAGCTGTTGGGATTGGGAGGAAGAGTTCTTAGTTACCCAGCACACCCCAGGATGTGTAATGTGCCCTTTCCTATTGATGTCGTCAGTGACCTCCTGTGGCCACTGGAGGTCACAGCTGCAGATTCCTCCACCAGTTGCTAAATATCCTGCTGGGTTGCTTGACAACCTGTCACAGGAGGTGGCCCTGCCCCTGGTTGAGATGCTCTGTAATGATAATGGAGTTGTGGGTTATTTGCAGGGCCCTTGGTGAGTCTGACAGTAACCTAGGATAAGACTCACACCCTCTCAGACATTTGATCTAGTGACTCTCATTTCCTACTCTCAACCTTAAAAAGGGAGCTGTAACAGGACCTCATTGGAAAAGACCCTGATGTTGGGAAAGATTGAGGGCAGGAGGAGAAGGGGACGACAGAGGATGAGATGGTTGGATGGCATCACCGACTCAATGGACATGGGTTTGGGTGGACTTCGGGAGTTGGTGATGGACAGGGAAGCCTGGCGTGCTGCGGTTCATAGAGTTGCAAAGAGTCGGACACGACTGAGCGACTGAACTGAACAGGACCCGTTTGAGTAGGAATGGAATGGCACCCAGGACAGCAGGCCCCTCCTGTCCTCACGGCCTGAAGGCTCACTCGGCCCCTCCAGATCAGCCCCCAAGCACCAGCAGTACATCCAGTTGTGATCAAACACCTCACTTCTCTATTGTGTACAGATGGTAGGACCATTACAAAGAAACCCAGGAGACAATTTACAAGAATATATTACTCCAGCATAAAGTCCGGTGACTGAGAAGCCTAAAAGTCTTAAGTCCTGGCTTTGCTGGTTGGCAGAGTTTCCATCTGGGTCTATACCTGCCCCCAAAGCTCATGTTTTCAGATGTGAGCACACTTCTGCTTTTCCCCAGCTGGTGAAGGAGATGGCACAGGTGGTGGGATGGCCAGTGGGGAGGAACGGAACCTCAGCCTCCTTTGCCCTCCTCCAGCACAGCAGTGATCCCGTGCCTACTCCCTCGTCTCCTTGGGGAACGGAAACGTCATTTTGTTCTTGGGGGATGACTGTCCTGTTGCCGTCCTCCCCCACTCAGGCCTGCCACAGAAAGAGCACTTTCCGAAGTTGAGATCATCTCCCAACAAGTAGACGAAGAAACCAAGAGCATTGCTCCCGTGCAGCTGGTGAACTTTGCCTATCGTGACTTGCCGCTGGCTGCTGTTGACCTCTCCACAGCAGGCTCGCAGCTCCTGTCAAATCTGGACGAAGATTACCAAAGAGAAGGGTAGGTGTGGGACCGCTGAGTAGCTAAGAAGTCTGTCGTGTAAACTCCCCGGGTTTCCCTGGGTACCTCCAGGGAGGCAGCCCAAGATGACGGGTGCTAGATAGTCAAGAGACCAGAAGTTCATATCAGGCCACAGGCCCTTCTCCTCAGATGTGGCTTCCTCCGAAAAAGGCCATGGGCACAGCAAGCTTCAGTTGCTGCTGGACAACTCGTTAAGCGAATATTTGCTTGGAACTCAGGGAATTGCAGTATTTAAAGGCTGTTAAACTCCTTAAGGGCCCATACAACTTCCAATCTGGACACCTAAGAATTGGGAAACCCACAGGATAAGTGAGTCACCCAGGGGGTCAGAGCCCATAAGGAATGGATTTAGACTGTACTTTCCTTATATTGGGCTTCCCATGTGGCTCAGTGGTAAAGAAACAGCCTGCCAAGCAGGAAACACAGGTTCGATCCCTGGGTTGGAAAGACGCCCCAGAGAAGGAAATGGCAACCCCCTCTGCTATTCTTGTTTGGGAAATCCCATGGACAGAGAGCCTGGCGGGCTACAGTTCATAGGATCACAAGAGTTGGACACGACTTAGCAACTGAACAGTCTTCTCTCACCAGGGACCGGATCAGGAAGAAAGCATTCTGTGTGCAGGAGCATGCTAAGGGCAGAAGGGAATCTCGCAGCATTTAGCCAGGACCTTTGCAGCCTTTAGCTCCACCTTTTCTGGTGGCCACTGATACAGGGAGTGGCCCCGACCTACTTTTATTTAGCTGGTCAATCAGATTGGACACCTTTGTTCAATCTGGGCAGGGGAGACAGTAGTGACGCCCTCAGTTTACATGGGGGAAGCTAAAGGCCAGGAACAGATCCTGGGGTCGCAGGAGGGGGTCCAACTTTCCCCAGCACCACCTTGTGGCTCTTAGATACAGACTTTTAAACATTGGTCCCGAGCTTGGGAGCCAGTTGTGGGCTAATCTCCTTCCCTGGGTGCCACCGGTAAGTATTTTGGAACACGCCAATTGCTTTGAATATAAAAACTCAGGGTGGCCAGGTCATTTTAGAAGCAAATGAGAAGCCTTAGCTACAGTTAAATTTGCAGAGCTTGGATTCCCTGCGCGTATTTACGAAGGGGCTCCTGGCCTTCCCGAGGTAAATTGCCTAATAATTGTGAAACCATACACCGTGTGCAAAAACTTCACCCCAGTGGCTTTCTCTGAAAATATAATTTTCTCCAAGGACTGTGCTTAGAGTCAGCAGGACACTGGAAACGGATGGGCAAACGGGTTGGAAATAGTTCGGGGATGCCTCGCGGACGGCGGCGCCATCCTCCCAAGCACGGGCTACGCGCCCTGACGGCAGGTCTTCTCTGGGTCTCCAGGTCCTCGCCTCTGCCAGTGACATTAGCGGGCGAGCCTTCCCTGAGCAACCAGTTCCCATGTCACTGCCCTCTGGCGGTCAAAATCGATAACCAACCTGGTATCCTTCGGTTCTCATGGACTCATTGGCCACGTCACCTGCGCCAGCGTTCTGTTCTTTTCAGACGGCAAGAAGAGGGAAGGATGCTGGAGGGTTCTGGCTCCGGACCATGTCCACAGCCTGCACTCTGTGGGCGCATGCACTGCGGTGGTCCAGGCCATGGGGCGCCACTGCTTAGCTTGAGTTGGAGGAGGCAGTGTCCCCGCTTTGTCATTCCATTTACTTCTGAATCAGGCCCCTGTAAGGTTTCTTCTGAGCAGGGAGAATACAAATGGGATGCCTGCAAGGCAAAGAAGCTCTTGATTTGATTTGCGTCTCCAGGTGCGCCCTGGAACGCTGCTTCTGTTGAGTAAATAGGAAGCAGCCTGGCAGAAGGGATTTGCTTCGCTGCTGGAGTTCTCCTCGGGGGGGGCTCCGCTGGCAGCCAGAGGGCTTCCTGGAGGAAGAAAGAGCAGGTACAGGACACCAGCCAGGGCACGAGGAAGCAGAACCAAAGCACACTGTGAAGGGGGCAGAAGCCTCTCTTCACAAGCTTCTTCTTGGCTCTTGCTGCATTTCCTGGGGCTTTCCCAAATTTTCCAACCTGGCCTTTTCTGAAACGATGCAAAACAACATGATTTCTAGGTCTTTGAAAAGCTGTTCTGTAAATCTTGTCAAATACACCTCTTCCTAAAGTGAACTGATATATATATAGGAATGAATCTTTTCAGTAGAAAGTGATGGGACCTCAGAGTCCCCAGCAAGGGGGTGCCCAGTGGCCCAGCCACCTTGCCATTCACTTCTTTTGAGCTCAGTGGTATTTCAGTGCTTAAGTTCCCCAGAATCTGAGAATGTTAGAGCTGGGGGAAAAAACAATCTTAGGATGTATGTATTCTAAATATTCTAACAGGATGCCAGCGTCCAGGGAGTGGAAGGAGCTTGTCCAAAGTCACACAGTGACTGAGATGAGACAAGATAGAGCCTTGGCTCCTGGTCCAGGCTGGCACTACAGGCTTCTGTAGTCACCTGTCCCTTTACAAATCACACTGTAACTGCTGTTAGTGTGCATTGCACATGTGATGCCACCGCTCAGCTATACTGTGGAAAGTGTACAGTCGCTGAAGTGTGGGTAAACCCCTAGGCAAAGATGGAAAAGAGTCATCTCTGTCAGGCTCCTTGACTTTCCTAACAGACCTTTGTCCTTCTCACGTATCTGCCTCATGGAGCTTAAACTGCAGAGCTCTCTGCTGTCCATCCTTTTTGCTTCTATACCCAGACTGCCTGGGGCTCAAGTGGGAAAGTCAGACACCTGGGCAGATTGGCACTGTCTTAGTTTGGTGGGGCTGCCATAACAAAGGACCACAAACCGGACAGCTGAAACACAGATCTTTTTTCACAGTCCTGGTACTGGGAAGTCCAAGATCCAGGGTCAGTGGCAGGTAGGGGCTCTCTCTTTGGGTTGCAGGCAGCCGATTTTTTGCTCTGCTCTCAAATGGCCATTCCTTGTTCGGTATGAGTGGAGAGGGTGAGCTCCAGTCTCTTCCTCTCCTTATAAGGGCACTAATCCCATCACTGGGGCCCCACCTTGACCTCATCTAAACCTAATTGCCTCCCAGAACCCTACCTCCAAATACAGTCACAACCTGCAGTGTTGGGGGGCTGGCCAGTGCTTAGGGCTTCAACATTTGAATTGGGAGGTGGGGTGGAGGAGAAGGACTCATTCAGTCTGTAACAGCATTTCCCCAGACTCATGATCTGCAGTCTCAGCTTGTTTCTCAGTTTTGCCTGACAGTCCTCTGTTGTCCTGGTGAGCTTTCACTCCTGGTCCCCAGATGGCTATTTCAGACTGCTTCCATTCCCCCCAAGCCATCCCTTGCCCCCAGCAGATGGCCTCATCTCCTTCCCTCAGGAAGTAGAAACGGTCACAGACAGCTGCATCCCACCCCCTCTGTCCCCCGCACCCTCCCTTCCAGGGCCTGCCTTACCTCTGAGTGCTGATTTCCCTCCCCTCACGCCTTTTCATGAACTTTGCTGCATCAGTTACATCCTCACTGACTCATCCCACACTCAGGTCTCTCACATCCTCCCCCAACTCCACATCCCATTTGCTGCTCCCATCTCTGTCTTCCCATTTGCAGCCAAACTTCTTAAAAGCTTCGTCTACACTCACCATGCCTGCTCTGCCCCCTCCCATTCATTCCTTAATCTCCTGCAGTCCAGCTTCAGCCCTATCTGCATGGAAACTCTCGTCAAGATCATCAACAGCCTCCCTGATACCAGGATCTTTTCGTTGTCCTCTGTCCAGCATTTGAAACTGTCAGCCACGCCCCCATCTTGAGACACCATCTCCTGCTGCTCTATGACACTCTCCAGACTTTCTTCCCACCCCTTTGGCTTCCATTCTAGGCCTTTTAGAACTTGTTCTTTCTCTGCTTGGTCCTTGAGTGTTGGGGTTCTTCATTTTCTATCTTTGGACATTTTCACTCTCCTAATTGTATCCACTGGGTAAGTGCATCGACCCCCATGACTGCAGTTAATGTTCTTCAGCTTGTAGCTTTCAAAGCCATGTCTCTGACACAGTTCTCTTCCTTTCTCTCTCTCTCTCAAACTCCTGGCTCACGTACAATTATTTCCTGGACATCTTCACAGGATCCCAGATACATGTAGAATCCTAACAAGTGTCTGTGGAATTATCTGTTCTTCTATCTCTGAGTGGACTGCATATCTGAGAAATGTTCTAGTCTCCACCCAAATCATTGCTTAAAATAGTTTTTTGGTGGAAGCACTTAAACCCAGCCTGAGGAACCATTACCTACCCAGTCAGGACTTCTGGCCATCTCAAACCCAACAGGACCCAAAACTGTACTGTCTTCTCCCGAAAGAGAATTCTGTCTGGCCCCAGTCGGTGGATCTAGACCTACCTGGCTGTCCTCCCCAACCCGTCGCCAGAGTGAGTCACATGTGCATTTGACTGCTTTACAGTGGCCCTCAGCCTCCTTCCTGCTTCGGCTGGAGCCAGCAGTTTCCAAGACACCTGCGCTCCACGAAGCCAGTCAGCCAGGCATAGTTGCCGTTGGAGCTGGGCCCTTCTTCCTCCCCTGTTCTGGCTCCCTCTCATCCATTCCACTGCCACCAACAGTGTACATTGTGGGAATGCTTGTGCCCGGTTCAGGAGCTGCAGAAACCGGAAGGCCATAGTATACCCAAGCAGGGTAGGGATGAAAAGCCTCCCCCCACCCCTAGACTCTTTACCAAGCTTCTGTGAGCCCAGACCACTCTGGCCCTATTTGCTTCTGGCACTCACTTCTCTTCACCCAGGTCTCCAATTCAATCCAAGGGGCTGCACTGGCACATCCTGCCAACGACACCACCACCTCCCCACCGTTATCATCTGTGCCCTCCCTGCGTCTTCCGCCTAGCCATGCACTTCCTCCTTCGATAGTGCTAAAACACAAATCTGTGTGCGTATCTGCAGATGTGAACAGACACTTAGAGGAGAAGGAGGGGAACAGAGGAGCTGCCTGAGCACGTTCTGAACCCCAGCTGAGCTGCCACAATGCACCCCCTCCATAAGTACCTGGAGCCAGGGCAGCTTTGAGGTTGGTCCAGACCCTCAGCAATAGTGACAAGGACCAGATTCCTTCCGTCTGTCTGCTCTGCTCTGCCTTACATCCTGATGCTGTAAGGTTCCCCTTATTTTGTGAGAGAGCTGCCATGGTTATCTAGCCACATCATCTTCCTACATATCTGGCAAGAGAAAGAATGGCTACCCATCATTCTCTTTCAAGAGCAACAAAGAACTTCCCCAGAATTCTTTAGCTGCTCTCTCCTCATGTCTCATTGGCTAGAATTGGGTCACATGGTAAGGGATATGGGAATCCACAGCCCAGTCAGGGCCACCCCTTGAACTGGGTCATTTCCTGAAACACACTGATGTTACCCAATGGGCCTCTAAGGAACCCAAGCCTTCATTCATAGCTTTTGATCCAGAATGAGACTTTCCTTTCCCCTTTATAGTCATTGTTGGATCTGGAAAAGATCTAGAAACGTGTCTGCCTTTTCAGACTGTTCCTTCAGTAACTTGCTTGACTTGTGTCCACGATCCCAGTGTTTCCCTTTGTGTTTCCATGTAACCAGAGCCTTGTCTGGCCTGCTTCCCTTTGGACCATCACTCATTAAACAGTGGGAACATGAGATACACAGCTGCTTCTCAGTGAGCCAACTGTCCACCTTTAGAAGAGGGACACCGGGTTTGCAGGTATCTAACTCATAGTACAGACTGGGAGTTCTACCTTTTCTTAACCAACTTCACTACATTGAAGGCCTGGTTGGTTTGCAGGGTCTGGGTTAGCTAGACAGGAGTTTAGCTTCACAGAAGACAGAAAATTCAGAGAAGCCCAGAGTCTCCACCCTCAGGAGGCACGCAGCCCATAGGAAAAGTGATGATGACAAGATATGTGGGAAGAAGGCAGTGAAAGCAAGGGCTGTCACCCTCTTTTATGGAGGAGACTCTGTGGCCCTACAGAGAGATAGTGCACCCCCTTTTTTTTGGTGAAAGCAAGTGCAAGGAGAGTCATGGGAGAGTAGGCAGGATCGTCTTTGTCAAAATACCAAAACAAAGTAAGAAGTGAAAAATATTCAGCCTTGTGTAATTATTTATAGTTTAGTGCTCTACAAGGTCTGACTTGGTTGATCAGGTCCAGACCTCCAGATGGGAGAAGTTTGGAGGAAGGTTGGGAAGACAGAAAGGGACATTGCTTGGTGATGATGCTAATGGCACATTTCTGAAATAACTGCAACTTCACAGTCAGAGGAAGAAAACCTAATAGTTTGTGAGATGTCAGGTTAGGAAGAGAAGACAGGGCCAATATAGCAACATCTTTAAATAAAGACTGAAATAATTTTAGACATGCCAGCAAACAAAGGCTGGAGGCTCAGAGGGAGGAGGCGAGGCACCCTCTGAGCCATGACCCCAGAGCCCCTTCTCTCTCCCCATACTCTGCAGTCCAAGGGCCACCCCCTCCAGAAAGTCTCCTGTCCCCCACCCCACCCAGGCCAGGGTCTCACCTCCGTGCGCCACGGCCCTTGACCTACTTCTGTCTCAGCACTTGTGACACTGAGCTCTGCTCTGCTCTCCAGCCTCCCTCTGGTACTGGATCAAGTGCTCCGTCAGGGCAGGGATCGGATCCTTTGAGCCTTGGATCACAGAGCAGTGTTGATTAAGTGAAGGAATGACCTGAGCAAGTAAATGGATGGATGAGGCTGTGTTAAAGATAAAATTAGAAGGGAAGGGGAAGACCAGTTTTATTTGGGGAGAGGTAGAGGCTAGTCTCAGACCGATGTGGGGTCCAGGAAGAATCACAGGAAGGGACCAGGATTCTCATGCTTCAGAACTCAAGGCCATGGTCTGTGACTGGCCCACCTTTGAGCATCCTGGCTAATTCCACAGCCCCTCCACAAAATCATTCTAAGAGAAATAAATCAGACTTGCCTCAGAACCTTGCCCACTTGAGCTAGTATACTCTTAGCATCCTTTTAGAAAAAGAAACAGTTTGGGGGGGTTCTGGGTTTAAAGGCAGTTCTGTCTGTGCCATGACCTTGCAAGTGCAAAGTCTAAAAGTTCTGTATCACTTGGCTTGTAAAGCTTGAGTCATCATTTTTCCCTTAAGGAAGGAAAAAAGTTAAAAAGAGTTTCCTTAATCCATTTTCTCAATGCCAGTGAGATTTGTCTATAATAAAACACTGTCCCTTCCTTTGACACACTAGCTGTCCCTGAACCCAAGCTGGACTTGTGACCTATGCCTCTATATTTTTAGTAGTCTCGGGCTTCCATGAGGGTTCTTGATGCCCCAAACAGGGAACAGAGGTTTAATTCAGATCAAAAAGTATTTTCTTGTAAGAACAGTTAGCCTGTTTCCTGTAGCCCAAGAACTGCAAAGATTTTATATTTATTAAGAAGGTGGTAAGTTCACCAATATCCAGTTCAGTTCAGTTCAGTTGCTCAGTCGTGTCCAGCTCTTTGCGACCCCATGAATCGCAGCACACCAGGCCTCCCTGTCCATCACCAACTCCCAGAGTTCACTCAGACTCATGTCCATCAGGTCAGTGATGCCATCCAGCCATCTCACCCTCTGTCGCCCCCTTCNCAGTTCAGTTCAGTTCAGTTGCTCAGTCGTGTCCAGCTCTTTGCGACCCCATGAATCGCAGCACACCAGGCCTCCCTGTCCATCACCAACTCCCAGAGTTCACTCAGACTCATGTCCATCAGGTCAGTGATGCCATCCAGCCATCTCACCCTCTGTCGCCCCCTTCTACTCCTGCCCCAGCATCAGGGTCTTTTCCAATGAGTCAACTCTTTGCATGAGGTGGCCAAAGTATTGGAGTTTTCAGCCTCAGCATCAGTCCTTCCAATGAACACCCAGGACTGATCTTCCTTAGGATGGACTGGTTGGATCTCCTTGCTGTCCAAGGGACTCTCGAGAGTCTTCTCCAACACCACAGTTCAAAAGCATCAATTCTTCAGCGCTTAGTTTTCTTTATAGTCCAATTCTCATATCCATACATGACCACTGGAAAAACCATAGCCTTGACTAGACGGACCTTTGTTGGCAAAGTAATATCTCTGCTTTTGAATATGCTATCTAGGTTGGTCATAAGTTTCCTTCCAAGGAGTAAGCGTCTTTTAATTTCATGGCTGCAATCACCTATATTTCTCAGCAAAATAAACCTCTTTTCCCCACTTGAGTAGGGGCAGGGTGTGCTGCCGCTGGAGACCACTAGGTGGCGGCAGAGTGCCTCTGACCATCTTTGCGGGGTGCGTGTGAGCTGGGCGGAGTGAGGACATAAACCCAAGTCCAGGTCCCCAAAGAAAGTGAGCTGAATTTATGGGCTTGGCGGGGGGGGGGGGGGGGCGGTCATCAGTGGAGGCACTTGAGATCTGAACTTTGGCCAAAGAGAAGAGGGAGGTGGCTGACCCAGGATTTGCCAAGCCACAGCTCAGAACCACAGAGAGCTTGGACAGAGAAGTGGGGAGGGAGTGATTGAAAACCGTAGCCCACTTGTTAACCTCCTGGGTAGGAAGCTGACCTCATCCAGGCAGCCCTGCCCGCAAAGCTTGGCACAAAGAAGACTCTTGGACTTTTGACCAGTTCCTGAATTAAGGACTCAGGAGGTGAGAGAGTCTTGCGGCCACTTGGTCCAGCAGCACCCCACTCTCTCCCTTGCGTAGGCTTGAACCCGTGGCAGCCCTTCAGAGGTGTGTGGACAATGCCCCAAGTTCCCCAAGTAGCGGGTCGATGGTGTGTGTTGGTCATTGTGTTCCCAGACGGAGGTTGATGGCTTGTCAAATGGGGTAACAGCTCTTGGGCTGGGCTCTTGCCACCACACCCTGCTGTCTTTCCCAGAGCTGGCATTTCCCAGGATGCAAGATATCTGAGATTCTGGAGCAAGCACATGTCAGACTCCTGTGACCCCAGCTGCACACCGCCCTCCACCCCCAGGTGGTGGGGCTAACCTTTAGCTCTGGTTGCAGCACTGAAGCTGCTCCAGTGGGAGCTTCAGTTTCTCCAGTTCCCCCAAGAGCTGAGAGGGCTACCTCTCACCTCCAACCGGAGAGTCCCCGTGACCACAGCATGTCATGCGCTTGCACCCTGAGTGTGCGTGTGCTCTGCTTGCCTCTTGCGATTGTGTACAGGAACGAAGGGGCTTGACAGTGCTCCTCCTGCTGCTCTGGTTCTCCCTGTGAGAGTGAGAAAGACGCACTAGTGTGTCCCAGTGGGTGTTGGACTGACGGTTTTCCCGAGAGCATGGTTGTCTCTTTGAACAAGTTCTTCACACGTAAGCTCATTTCCCTCATCTGCTTTCTCTCTCCCTTTACATGTTCAGCTTTTCAGGGTAGTCTAGGACTAAGAGCTCATCGCGGAATCAGAATTTACTCATAAGGCTGCAGATTCCATATAGATGAATGCCCTGAGTGCCCTCATGTGCTGAGCACCCAGTATAGTCCTGGCACGTAGCGGGCATGTGATGAACTGTGTGCAGGCTGGAACGGGTGTGGAAACTGCCCACATTTAGATGATTGATCGCTTTTCCAATGTCCACACATCGAAATCATAATAGATACGAATGGTGTAGTAAGCATTACGTTATAGATTTTACATGTTATTTTTAATATTTTAGTACAACACTCCTGCAATAAAATAGCAGTTTTCCCATTTGGAAGCTTAGGAAACTAAGGCTCAAAGATAACACTCAGAGTTCAGGCAGTGGTGGGGCTGCTGCAGTTAGTACCCAAACCTAGACAGATGGAGAAGTCTGACTTTCCCCACTGTTTGTCAACAGAGGGGAAAAAAAAATTGAAGGAATTGTTGTCTAAAACTACTAGAAGAGTTAACATTTGTAAAGTGCTCAGCGTAGCGTATGTACATAGTAAATGCTTTATAAGTGTTTGTTAAATCAATACTAATAAAACCCAGGGCAATGCCAGAAGTTGGATTTTAAGTCAGCTTCGTGGCTTTCTCTGACAGAAATTTAATCCTCTGGAGTGAATACAGTAAAGAAAAGTGGGGCCACTGGATGGTCTGCTGATGAAACCACCACCAAGCCACCAGAGTCCAGCAACAGAGTATCTCAGGGCCTGGGGGGGCAGGGGCGGATCTCAGATTGCGCAGTCCCGGGCTTTAAACTTGCATCCCAGGTGTCCTTAGAAGACCTAGTAGTGAGATTCAGGGGTCCGTGTGCCCCTTGGAACACTGTGCACACTGTTGTGGTTTTGAGCATTATTTGGGTGCAGGGCCGGGGTTTTCATGCCTCAGAGAGCTCTGTGAGCCAGAAGGTTCAGTGCTCTGGTCAAGTGAGCCTCCCAAGGCTGGAGTTGAGGTGGCGGTGGGGGAGGCCCAGCGCCCCAGACTTCATTAAGGCTTCAACTTCAATCCCTTTCTTTGGGGACTTGAGGGATGAAAATCCCCACGCAGTAGGATTTGCAGCCATCTGGTCTGGCCACTCACAGAGAAACAGGCTCTTCTATGATCTTCCACCTCCTCCAGGGACGCTGACTGTCCACAGCCTGTGAGCGCCTGTTCAGATAGCTGGGGGTCTCCACAGTCCCCGTACCCTAGCCACTGCCTCTCCCCATCGTGCATCCTCCCAGCTACACCAGCCTGGCAGCCATGCTGTGGATGGCCAGGGTGGAAGAAGCAGAGCCCCCAAGGGCAAACACAGCCCCTGCCGTCCTGGCAGCACTCAGCTCTTCTCTGCCTTTCAGAACAGGGCTGTTCCGGTGCCAGGCTTGGAAACACTGCCTGATGGAGCAGTGACCTGGAGCCACCTCCTTTTGGGCCACTCACGCGGCCTGACCTCATATGAAGGTCCCATCAGAAACTTGCCAGAGTTCATTCTCACATTCTAAAAGTCATTCTCTCAAACTTTTATCAAAACACCCGTGTATATAAAGCAGAAGCGGTAAGGGCACTCACCTCCCCTCCCGCTCCAGGGTTTCTCTGAGCTCTCAGGAGCGACTGGTGGACCCTCACAGTAGGACACACGCCTGCCTGCCAGGAGATGCCATCTGCTTGTTGGTATTTACAGGCTTTGGCAGCCCAAGCCGGCCTCCTGGAGCTGTCCCTTCGCTGTCACTGCACCAAGATAGGAAATTGAGAGACGCCTGCCCTCTGGTGGTATTCCTGGGGATAACACCACCCTGAAAACCCACTCCTGGGCTTTGATAGACAGGACTGGCTGCTCAAGAGACGGAGGAAAGTATCTTCTCTAATTAAAGAGTCAATGCTGATTTCCCTTTTGGCCCATGCATCTCCTTGAGTTATTATTTAATCACTCAAGGACATTATGAAGCTGGAAATATTCTATTTTTCTGCTAAGACAGAGTCTCCTAGGAATGTCTGAATCATTTGAGTCTCAGAGGACATTTTATCAGCAGCTTGGGATTTCCAAACACTGGGGCAGCCAGGAAGTGTGCTGCTTCAGCCCAGCCTCCGTCATGGAGACTTGGGGCCCACAATCCTGCTCTTCATGGAGCTGGAAGCCCAGAGCCTGCTTGGAACTCTGGCTTCAGCCTTAGGTCTGGGCTAAGGAAGCCCTCGATGCCCCTGAACACCCACACACACTCAGTCTCAGTGGGAATCAGTGCTCCTTCTTGCCCCACAGGAGGCCTGCCTGCTTCGCCATTGCCTCAGTGCTGGGTCCTGCGCCCAGCCCCGGGGACCCGCTTGCACCACTGCCTCATCTCTTCTGCACCCAGTCTCCCCTGTCCATGCCCTGACCACCTCCTGAGCTGCCCGGTGCCTCTTGCTAAATCCACCGCAGTGATTGTCACCCAGATCAACCAGGATCTCATTGGAATGTAGACACTCATTTCATGGGTATGGGGAGGCCCAAGAGTCTGCGTTTCTAACAAGCCCCAGGTGCTGCTGCTGCTGCTGGTTCCCAGAGTCCACTGGGCATCAGAGACCAAAGACAGTGGTTCTCAAGTTTCACTGCACTTTGTGAAAGTGTTAGTTGCTCAATTGTGGCTCACTCTTTGTGACCCCATGGACTGTAGCCCACCAGGCTCCTCTGTCCATGGGATCCTTCAGGTAAGAATACTGGAGTGGGTTGCCATTGCCTTCTCCAGGGGATCTTCCAAGATCAAAAATTACTGAGGCCTGAATCCCACCCTAGAGGTTGTGTTTTGAATGATATGGTGTGTGGCCCAGGCACTGCGATGTTTTTAAGCTCTCTTAATGGTCCTCGGACCAGCCAAAGTTGAGAACCATCGAGCTGGATGTGGACTGCAGCCTTTCTGCCCCAGGCAGCCACTCCTCAGCAGCTACTGGATCCTTGGATGCTGTGTTTTCCTTGATGTGTGGTCTCCCTCCATCTGCTGCAGCTGAGTCCACCCCCATGTGTATTGCTCTGGGGTTCACATAGAGCATGTGTGAATTGCCATTTCTTGAACTTGTGCAAACAGAGGGGTCGCAGGAAGTCACCTCCAGATGCACGTGGTTGAGGGATGGTAGCTGAAGGCAGAGCAGGGCTGGGAGGACCCCTGGGCTGGTGCGGGAGTGGAAGCACAGGAATGAGGCAGTCTTGGGCTCTGTTTGCAACTGCCCTGGGTTCTTTGGGGCTTCCCAAGGCGGCTCAGAAGGTAAAGAATCCACCTGCAATGCAGGAGACCCCGGTTCAATCCCTGGGTTTGGATGATCCCCTGGTGAAGGGAATGGCAACCCACTCTAGTATTCTTGCCTGGAGAATTTCTTGGACAGCGGAGCCTGGTGGGCTACACAGTCCATGGGGTCGCAGAGTCAGACATAACTGAGTGACTAACACTTTCACTTGGGGTTCTTTAGGAACTGCATTGGTTGCCCCAAGGGCTGTGGGAATGCCTGCAGCTGTACACCGTCACCGCGCCCTCAGATGTGCACAGCCTCACTCCCTCCAGCTCTTGCTTACAATGGCAGTTTCTGGGCGAGGCCTACCCTGACCGCCTAGTTTGAAATGCCACCCTTCATGCCCCTCTTTTCCACCACAGAACCCACCACCTGGTCGCACACCATCTAATTTCCTAACCTGTTTTAATGAATTAATTCGTTTATTTACGTTTCGGCTGCATTGGGTCTTCACCGCCGCACTCCGGCTTTCTTTCGTGGTGGCGAGCAGGAGCTAGTCTCTGGTTCTGGTGCCCGGGCTTGTCACTGTGGAGGCTTCTCTTGTTGCCGAGCGCGGGCTCTGGAGCACAGGCTCAGGAGCTGTGGCGCAGGGGTTTAGTTGCTCTGTGGCACATGGGACCCTACGGGGCCAGGGATTGAACTGGTATCCCCTGCATTGGCAGGCGGATTCTTAATCACCGGACTGCTGGGGAAATTCCTAATTTCCNTCCACCCAGTGTGGCCTCTTCACTCCCCCTCCCCAGCATGCCATGATCAGCAACTGATAAGATCCAAAACGTTGGGGACCCCTGTGTGCACCATTTTTTTTTAATTGTTCCCATTTGGAATCTTCCAGATTGGGATTTTCCGTAGCTTAGAGTTCGCACGTGTGGAGGCGTCTCACTTGGTAGTAACCTGTACTGACAGCAGCCACAGCGATGCTAGGATTCCTTGTAGTTTTAACCAGTTGTAAGTTGGCAGGGTTATGTGTCTATAGCGTGATCATTGTGAAAGCACTTCTCCGTGCATCTGATCCTAGTAGCAACCCTGGGAGACAGGCAAGACGGCTACTACCCCTTTCTATGGGTATGGGAATGAAGCTTGGGAGAAGTTAGACTGGGTGAGAGGAACTGGAGCTGGGATGTCGAGCCAGCATGCCAGTTTTCTTCCTCACCCTGGTCCTGTTGGTGTCTGTCCTACTTTCATGGGAGCCTGGCGCACGTGGTGGCTGCTGGCTTGTTGCCACCTCTTCTGTCCTTCCGGGTGCCCTTGGCAGCACAGCCGTCAGAGCAGAGGGTCCTCTTCCTGCCCCCAGCCCCTTGTAGATCCCTTTTGGTGTACCAGCACGAAGGGCCAAGGGTCTTGACTCTTGGCTTTAGGTGAGTGCTCTTTGGATCCCCAGAGGTCCCCTAGTCAGAGGATGGTTCATTCAAATGCAAATAAAAAAAGAAATGAACTTGTTGGGCCTCTGAGAGACTTCCTTCCCATCCATTGGCAAAATCCAGGACTGCTGAACCGGCCGCCCCCAGACCTGGTCTGTCCTCTTAGACTTGTTTGCTCAGCTGCCCGCAGGTCCTTTTCTGGAGTTTCTGCACTCAGGGTCCGTCAAAGCCCCTGCCAACCTGTTAGCCTTCCCTCCTCTCCAAGAGGGCAGTGGAGAGTACAGAGTGGCTTTTGTCTAATGGGCCTCGTTGGCTTTGTACAGCTGGTGGCCCCTTGGTTCTAATCAGCGTATCTTCCAGCAGAAAGTAACCAGCGCTGATGTTACACTCAGCCTGTCTTCAATTATACCGTGTTGTCTATTTTCCCTCCCACTCATCCCTCCATCTGCTTTTTATGAGGTCTGACCATAACAGAGTCTTTCTTTCCCTGGTGTGGGTTATACCCGGGGCCCTTGGCCGCTCAGGCATTGGGTAGGACCGAGAACACGGCCGACACTGGAATTTTGCTTAAAATTATGTATCCAGGAGATTGATTTTGGTGGGAGATCCAATAGCAGCTCATAAAAGGCATCTTAAATTCCATAAAATGCACAATCAAAGATTTATTGCTCTTCTAAAGCAAACCGTAAAAAAAGGCCCAGGAATTCATTTGAGAAATAATGGGGAAAGATTTTATGTTTCCAGAATCATCTGGAGGTCCCCTCAGAATCACGCAGGCCTCAGCCTCCCAGTTCCCACTCATCTTCATGTGGCCCACGGTGGGGCAGGCCTTGCCTTCTGAGGCTCCTACTGGCCTCAAGCAAGGGGCCCCAAAGTCTCCCACGACTTCGTTTCCACCTGCCCCCTAGGGCAGGCCCATCTCAGAGTTTAGGGGATGCTGTGGGTTCCTCTCTTTGGCCAGCCTGCCCTACTGATGGCTCAGGGCATTTTTCCTGGGCTCCCAGGGAGCTGAGCTACGTGCTGAGCAGGCCTGGCCAGAGCACAGNTTCGTTTCCACCTGCCCCCTAGGGCAGGCCCATCTCAGAGTTTAGGGGATGCTGTGGGTTCCTCTCTTTGGCCAGCCTGCCCTACTGATGGCTCAGGGCATTTTTCCTGGGCTCCCAGGGAGCTGAGCTACGTGCTGAGCAGGCCTGGCCAGAGCACAGTAGGGAGGCGTGCTCCCAGCAGCATTCCTGCGCCTTGTTTCAGCCCTGCCACGCCGCCCGAGGTCGCCCACTGCTACCACTGTCTCTTTTGGGCTGGCCCTCTGAGCGGCATCCCCTTCTGCCCTCTCTGTCAAAGCCCACCTGCCCTTGTCCTGGGCCCCAGCACCCTACTGTTAGCCTCAGGGCTCCTATACTATGAGCCCAGAGGTGGTGCCTTAGTGCCAAGGACTGTCTGGTGGAAGGTGGGGTGGGAGTTTCAGTGGCTGCTGGCGCTCCCTGCTCATGCACTGGAGGCGGGAAGCTGTGCCGCTTTTGGGAAGCTGACATCCCCTCCCCACCCCCAGCTCTCTCTGCCAGTCCCAGCTCCCTCTGCCAGTCCCAGCTCCAGTCTTCTCCCCAGAATACTCTGGCTAACATCTCAGCCACTCAGAATTTTCAGAATGAGAAGTCAAAGGAAGCTTGCCTTAAATCCCACTCAGCGCACAGTGCTTTGGGGGTCAGTTGTGGTGGGGATTTCTGAAAGCTCATCTAGATCTGACCAAAGCTGCCTCCTCTGATCTGAGAGCCCTGGATGTCTCTGTAAGCCCCCTCTGGAAGACTCCTTTCTGGGCACAAAGCCCACAGTGGCTGGTGGGACCGAGCTGGAAATCTGAGAGGCAGCCTGTGGGGAGATGGAGGCAGCCTCTTGGATAGAAGGAAAAACAGCATCCCAGACCCACCCACCTCCCTCCACCTCCATTGCAGACAGCCCTTAAAGCTCCCTCACGTTCTCTGGCCTGACTGCTTCTCAATCCAAATGCTCACTCTCCAGGCTCCTGGAGGCCCGCCTCCATGCCACAAAGCCCGCTTTGCTGATGGACCTCACTCCTTACTCCTCAAATTGACCCCTGTTACTGTGCTTGCAGTTTCCAGTGCGTTCCAGTTTGCCGGCGTGATACACTGGATCAGCCTGGTCATCCTCTCGGTGTTCTTCTCAGAGGTGGGTTGAGACTTGGGCCCTGTGACCATCTCTTTAGGGCAGCTCCTGTCCCAGGGGGATGAAGCTTTAGTCTCTTGGCCCTTGAGGCTGCAAAGAGGGAGTCACAATATGGGGAGCGAAGTTGTGTGCTGGGCCTCGACGGGTGGCCCAGACGGTGAGCAGGTGTCATCCAGGTAAGGGGTGGATGGTGACCTCTGTGAAGGTGAGGCTGAGTGGGAGGTGGTTGAGAGAGAGCAGATGGTTCGTGCGGCTGGCGAGGAGCAGGCAGAGGCCGGGCCAACGCCCAGGGGCCTGGAGTGGGGAGACTGTGGCTGTGATCCTGGGTGCGCAGGGGGCCAAGGCTCAGGAGGCAGAGAGATGGAGTCAGGGGCCAGGCAGTGGACTTGACCCAGGTTTTCCGGGGGACAGGGTCTGGCGACTAAGCTATGACCCTTCTGTGGGAGCAAAGGGGCATGTGTCTGGGGTCAGGGAGCACAGATGCCCTTTGCCATTTCTAGAGTCAGCTGATAAAGCCCCAGCCCGTATCTCTGTGTGTGAGATAAGAGGGAAAAATCACCTGGAAGCCCAAAGGTCCTGGGTTTTGATGGGAGCGGATAGCCTTGAGTGCATCTGGAATGCATGGGAACCAGGATCTCGGCCCAGTTCCTCTGCCTTGACGGGAGGGTGAGTGGCTAGTCCTGTGGGCAGCTCCAGGCCTGTCACAGTGACCCCTGCCTGCATTTCAGGGGCATCGACTTGGGGCTGTTCCCCGCAGGGTCTGCAGGGGAGGCTGAGAAGACTGGGCTTCATCCTGTGGGCGGCGGGTCTTTCTAGAACTAGAGATTTGTGTGGCAGCCCTGTTCTTCCTAATGGAAGATGGGCCCGAGTCAGCTGGCCGCTGGCCTGCTCCGTGTGCCTTCACCCCGCACTGCCGCAGGTCCAGATTACCCCGGGCAGAGTCCCACTGGGGCCTCTCCACGTGGTCAGGAGGCATGGGGAGGAAGTCAGAAAGGGAGGTGTGTAGGCTTGTGCACACACGCACACATGTGTGCACACGTACACACACAGCTCACACCAGCTCAGAAGCAGAGGGGGCTCTGAGTCCCAGAGCACAGCAGGGCCTCAAAGGGAGGAAGGGTGCTCTGGGAGAGCAGTGATGTGGGTGGAGGGATGGAAGTAGAGAGTGTTTTATGATGTGATCAAGGAACCCGGGGAGTCAGGTGCCTGGGATCCTCTCATGCCCGGGGCTCTCAGTGGGCCAGCTCTGACACTGGCTAGTGGCATGCACTCTCTTCCTCACAGACTCAGGGGAGGCCCAGGCCCCATAGGCCTGGAGTCCAGAATCCTCAGCCTGGGCGTGGGGTGTGCTGGGCTGAGTAGCAGGCATTCCACACCCGGAACATTCTCTTCCCAGGCCTCGGCTCCTGCAGCCCACGAAGTTGGCCAGCGAGCCTGGGCTCAGACTGAGGAGGCAGACCCAACACTGCCCCTCCTGGGAGGTGTCCCCACCAGCTCACCAAGGTCATCGCCCCAGAGATGCTTCGGCCCCCAGATAGTGCCTGCTCCCCGGCCTGCTGCCCCTCGGAGGGTCCTTGTCTCCGGCCGGGGGCCCCCTGTCTCCACTCACTGGGGCTCCCTCCCACACATACACGGGCCGTGGCCAGATGTCTGCTTGATGCAAAGGCTTGGAAAATGTGCCATGTGTCTGTGGCTGCCAACAAAAATGTTTAATCAGTTGCTGCGGTTCTTCCATCTATCCGTCCGCTTTGGTTTTATTGGGTTCACAGAATTTATTACCCAGCGTTAATTTGGCATTCCCTTCCTGTCACTGCTAGAGATGAGCCACCTGAAACAGACAAGCCCCTGTGTAGAGGCATCGTGGCTTCAGACCCTCACCCGCCCCCCGCCCTGTCTCCACACCCTGGAGGGGGGCTGGGCTTCCCACAGGCTCAGCAGGGAGAGCTGGGGGCTGGGGGAGAATGACTGCGACCTTGGACCTTGTCAGAGATGGGGAGGGTGGGGCTGTAAGGTGGGAGTAAGAGAGGGTAACATGGGAGTAACGGGGGGTGGGGGTAACAGAGGGGTAACAGGAATAATAGAGGGATAACAGGAAAGTAACAGGGGAGACCTGCCTTCCCCAGCGCAGCCAGCCCCTCATGAGGGGCAGCCCAGCTCAACAGCCTGGTGTCCCCAGAGCTCCTAGCATCTGAATAGGTTAGAGCTGTCGCACAGAGCAGGGGGCCCAGCTGTGGACTGGTGCTGACCCGGGCAAGGCCTGTTAGGAACCAGGCTGCACAGCAGGGGATGAGCAGAGGGCAAGGGCACGAAGCTTCATCTGTGTTCCCATCCCTCCCCCTGGCTTGGGCTCGCGTTAATTACCACGTATCCCCCCTGCCCATCTGAGGAAAAGTTGTCTTCCACAAAACCAGTCTCCAGTGCCAAAAAGCTTGGGGACCGCTGCCATAGAGGCCCCCATCCCCTGCTCCCTGGAGGGTTGGAAGTGTGTGAAGGTGTTTGTGCTTCTCACAAGGACAGGGGCACCTCTAGCGGGAGTCAACTGTCCCTCCGCCATGGAGCAGGCTTGCAGACTTGCCTGCTGAAAATGCCAAAAGCGTCCCTTTAAAACCATGCAGATGAGGACCGCAGCCCAGGGTCACGTAGCCGGTTTCCACCAAAACGGGGTCCAAGGCTCCGGACTCTTGTCTGGTGTGTCGCTGCTGCGTGCCCCCTCCCTGCCCACCCCCCTTGGCCCTGGTGCACGCAGGCAGGGAGCAGACTAAGAATCTGAGTGAAAGGTCTGGGCCAGCAGCTGAGAAAGAAAAGGCCCAACCCTGTGAAACCTCTGACCACAGACCCAGCACAGGCCCTCACCTAGGAAGAAGCCAATGCCGCCCCTTCAGGGCTGGCCCTTGTCCCTCTGGGGAGTGTCCAGGGCCATGGTTGCCGGCCGGGGGTGGGTGTGGAGTCCAGGAAGGTCCCACCCAAAGGGCTCCTGGGGCCAGGCGGCCAGTCACCTAGTCCTGAGCCATGTCCCATCCCACGTCTCAGCTGAGCTTGAGGACAGTCCCCAAGTCGGGAAGGACATTTTGTGAGTTAGGAAACTGAGGCTGTGGAGGAGCAGAAAACTGCCAGGCCTTCAGGAAGATGGGCGACATTGAGTATGCAAATACCAGCCCGTCCTTGTCCATCTCAGAGCTCCAAGGGGTGCTCCAGGAAAGACGCCCCAGAGCACAGAGCTAAGTCTGAAGAGAAGTATGGGGCTGCTTTGGGCTTAGTGTGAAGACATCAATTTTTTAAATCAATTAATTAAATTTAATTGGAGAATTAATTACTTTACAATATTGTGATGGTTTTTGCCGTGCATCAACATGGATCAGCCACAGGTATACACGTGTCCCCCCACCCTGAGTCCCCCCTCCCCACTCCCTCCCCACCCTATCCCCCTGGGTTGTCCCAGAGGACTGGTTTTGGGTGCCTTGCATGATGAAGCATCGTGCATTGAATTTGCACTGGTCATCTCTTTTACATATGGTAATTCAGTTTGAGAAATTGACATCTATTCAAACAGGCCAAGCTATTCAGCAGCAAGGCAGATGCTTCTCAGTGTAGTGAGAGTAGGCACCCCACACGCAGTCAGGCCAAGCAGGGTCCCTGCAGGGGCACGAGGTGAATGTGGATGCCTGGGCAGCTTCCTGGGCCATATCAGGCAGGGTCATCCCGCTTCCTCCTGCTTCCATGGGGCCCTGCAGCACTGAGACGGGGCAGAGCCTTCAGAATCCAGATGGACAGTTGTGCAAACTGTGTTTCCAAACCGCCCTTGGCTAAGACCAGGCCCAGTGGTCACTTGCAACTGGGGAGGCCAGCTGCTTCTCTTCCTGAGACTCCACGAGGCCTGGGGGCCCAGCCAGGCTGGGTCACCCTGCAGCAGGGCCTGAGTGCAGGTCATGGGGTGTTGGCCCTGTTCCCTAGCCAGGGTGGAGATGCAGAGAGGCCCAGCTCCTTTTCCTGGAAGAGGGGGAAAGCTAGCCCACGGCTGACCTTGTAGATGGGAGCCTCAAGGCAGGGGCAGCAGCTGCTGCTGCTTCCTTCTGTTTATTATTATTAGGATTCTATTGAGGTGAAATTCACAGAGCAGAGCCTTTTACTTTTATCAATTGATTCTTGGCTGTGATGGGCCTTTGTTGCTGCACGGAGGCTTTCTCTAACCATGGCAAGAGGGGGCTACTCTTCATTGCGGTGAGCGGGCTTCTCATTGCGGTGGCTCCTCCTGCTGTAGAGCACAGGCTCTAGAGTGTGCAGGCTTAGTAGCTGAGGCACAGGGGCTAAGCTGTTCAGGGGCATGTGGGATCATCCCGGACCAGGGACTGAACCTGTGTCCCCTGCATTGGCAGGCAGATTCTTAACCACTGGACCACCAGGGAGGTCCCGACATAACAGCCTTTTAAAGGTTCAGTGGCCGTTAGCACCCAGTGCTGTGTAACCATCGCCCCTTCCTAGTTCCTGAGCATTTTCATCACCCATAAAGGAGACGCTGTCCCCAATGAGTGGCCACTCCCCCATTCCCCCTTTTCCGCAGCCCCTGCCAACCACACCAATCTGCTTTCTGATTCTATGGGCTTAACTATTCTGGATATTTCATAAAAGTGGAAATATTCAGTATATGACTTTTTGCATCTGGCTCTCTCACACAACATGTTTTCAAGTTCAATCACATGGAGCGTGGCTCGGTGCCTGTGTCCTTTTTACATCTCAGCACCCTTCCCTTGTATGGGTAGACCGCACTTGGTGTATCCACACATCAGTTGATCAAGGTTTCTTTTAACTTTGGCTGTTAGAGCAGAGAGAGCAAACCCTTTCTCCTTTTGTTTTCTTTGGCCTTTCGGTGGATTGAAAAGAATGAGACTCACTCACATTGGGGAGGGCAGTCTGCTTTTACTCAAGTCTACTGGTTCAAATGATAATCTCATCAGAAACACCCTCCCAGACACACCCCAAAATGATGTCTGGCCAGACATCAGAATACCTGTGGGCCAGCCAAGTTGACCCATAAAATTAATCTCCCAGTGCCTGATAGAGAGCCTGGCACGGAGGTGCATGTGTGCTGAGTCGCTTCAGTTGTGTCTAACTGTGTGACACTATGGACTGTAGCCCACCAGGCTCCTCTGTCTGTTGAATTCTCCAGGCAAGACCACTGGGAGTGGGTAGCTATTTCCTTCTCTAGGGGATCTTCCCAACCCAGGGATCAAACCTGCATCTTTCAAGTCTCCTGCATTGGCAGCCAGGCTGTTTGCCACTAGTGCCACCTGGGAAGCACAGAGGAGGCAGCTGAAAAATGGAAGCTCTCACTTACTCATCTGGCTCCTCCTTTTGAGTGACTCTGTGCTGGCTCTGTTGGTGGTGCTGGGCATGAGGATTCTGCCCTGANGGGCTGCTCACTCTGCTCCTGTTTTATCAACGCCTAACTCCAGGGGGCGCGCTTGTGCTGCCCTGCGGTCTCACCGGATAAACCTTTCTTTCGCAAACAAGTTGTAGACTGCTTTCAGCTCCCATTTCCTAAGTTCTCCTTGTAGCTGGATCCCAGGCGAGTGCCTACCTCTTGCTGCTCTAGTTTAAAAGGGAGCTTGCAGGGGAGGGAGCCTGCAGCCATCTTGGCAGCAAAAACTTGCCAGGGCTAGACAGGCTTCTTGAGGAAGCACCAGGGGTCAGCCCCCAGTGGCCTGGTGCCCACCAGGGGTACTCCTTAGGCCAGGCGGCTCTCCAGAGAGCCCACCCCATGCCCCAAACCCCCCAGCTGCAGTGTTGCAGGGGTACAGGCTCAGGGCGAGATGCTTGCTTCTTCCTTCTTCCTGGCTGCTGGGCGCCCCTTTGGGGATGGGTCTGTGCAGGGCAAGGGTGCCAGCCCCCACTCTGCTCACCAGTCAATGAGCCAGGGAATCTCTCTGCCTGGAGAAGAGGTGGTT
The DNA here is from genome assembly GCA_006410615.1 of Neotragus moschatus. Taxonomy (NCBI): domain Eukaryota; kingdom Metazoa; phylum Chordata; class Mammalia; order Artiodactyla; family Bovidae; genus Neotragus; species Neotragus moschatus. The sequence continues at coordinate 1,682,456 of SJYA01002789.1, forward strand.
GTTGTTCAATCGCTAAGTTGTGTCCGCCTCTTTGCAGGTGCAACGGTCAGGTCTTCCCACTCACCCTCGCGCTCCCTGAAGCCTGAGCCCCTGCCCTGGGGAGAAGGGAGGGGCGTCCCTCCTGAGAGCAGAGCTTCCCAGGGGAAAAGATGAGGGCCCTGGGGTAGGAAGGAAGAGGGGCCTGGGAGCCAGAAGGCTTCCTTGTCCCTCTCAGCCTCAGTTTCTGTATCTGTAAAATGGCAGACCTTGGCTTACGGTAAACAATAAACGGTGACATCCTGTAGGTTTTGCCAAGCCTATGTTGAACGTCAGAGCAGCCTCATCTCTGGAAGGTGAGACTGGAATGAAGGAGTCTGAAAACTCTTAGTCCCAGGAGGGACAGCGGCAGCTGGAATGGAGGGTACAGGCCCCTCAGTCCCTCCCTGCCTTAAAGACCTTTGCAGCGCTTGGGGGCGGGATCACAAGGCTGAGGGTCTTGGGGTGGGGGGTGGGTGGCTTCGGCCAATGTCCCATGGTTAGTAAGGGTTAGTCAGAACCAGAAGGGGCCCTGACCTTTGATTCCTAATCGAACTCTCTTTCTTCTTGTTGAGTCTGGGCATGTGGCCTCCCTGGTTTCACCCACGGCATTGTCACCTCATATATCCCCACTATTCTTTTGGGACCCCAGGGGAGTTTGTTTAAAAGGCAAATTCCTGGGCCCTTCACCCAGAGGTCCTGACATCCTGGATCTCCATGAGAGTCCAGGAATCTTCATTTTAAACAAAACCCCAGGACTGATGCTGAAATTAAAGCTCCAATACTTTGGCCACCTGATGCAAAGAGCCGACTCATTGGAAAAAGAACCTGGTGCTGGGAAAGACTGAGGGCAGGAGGAGAAGGGGGCAACGGCATGAGATGGTTAGATAGCATCTTTGACTCACTGGACATAAGTCTGAGCAAACTCTGGGAGATAGTGAAGCACAGGGAGGCCTGGCGAGCTGCAGTCCACGGGGTCATAAAGAGTCAGACACGACTTAGCAACTGAACAACAAATAACAACCCAGATGTTGCTGAAGCAGGGGGTCCTTGCCAGCACTTTGAGGAACACTAGCTATCAATGGGTTAGTCGACTGGGGCAAGACCCATGGTGGGGGCTGTGAGGTGGGAGGGCAGCATGGCTTGATACCTGCAAAGGATGCTACAGGGGAAAAGCCCCTGGGTGGGGGGTTTCAGAGCTGGGTTCTCATTCCAGCTTTGACCCTGACTCAGAGCCACCAGTTCCAGGCCATTTCCCCACAGCTGCTTTTAGCTGTTCTGTTTCCATGGGCTGGGCTAGAAAGAAAAGGCTCCCTTGGTTGGCAGGGAGGGTGGGGGTCTATGTGGATGGACCAGCAAGGAACGCAGGCAGGAGGCAGGTGCTTCTGCTGTTCTGCTTGCCTTCCTGGCATCACTTTGGCCCAGGAGCTCATCAAGCCTCCATCCCTTCCTAGAGCACAGAGGCTGCGTGTATGCTGCCTGCCGCTCCCCTCTGCGGGTTCCTGGCTGAGTCTCAGCCTGGCCAGCTCCCTTCCTCCTCCACCTCCTCCCCCTCACTCCCCATCCCAGGCCACTGACTTTTCAGTAAGTGCTGCTTTGTTTATAAAGAAGCAGGATGATTCTGTTTTAATGAGGTTCTGAGAGTAGTCAAACTGAGAAGGGAAAGTGGAATAATGGTTTCCAGGGGCTGCAGGAGGAGGGAGACGGGGAATTAGTATGTAATGGGCACAAGAGTTTCAGTTTGGGAGATGAAAAAGTTCCGGAGGTGGATGATGGTAAAGGTTGCACAATAATGTGAATGTACTTTATGCCACAGAGTCTAAAATGTGTGTATGTGTGTGTGTATTTTACCACAATCTCAAAAGGAGCAGCAGAAGGAGAAATATTTGGACCAGACCCTGTTCCCCTCTGTGCTAGCCAGGACTTTCTGCTTTGGGAGCCTCAGAATTGTGTGTTTGGGGTGAATGTGGCTGGTGTGTCCTTTCAGAGGAGACAAATGCTGNACAGAGTCTAAAATGTGTGTATGTGTGTGTGTATTTTACCACAATCTCAAAAGGAGCAGCAGAAGGAGAAATATTTGGACCAGACCCTGTTCCCCTCTGTGCTAGCCAGGACTTTCTGCTTTGGGAGCCTCAGAATTGTGTGTTTGGGGTGAATGTGGCTGGTGTGTCCTTTCAGAGGAGACAAATGCTGAGTTTCAAAGTCAGCCCAATTCGAGGACGTGAACAACAAAAGACACTGGGACAGTCTGGTGTTCTCATGCAGCCTGAGTATACAATGCAGAATCAACAACCTCTGGGTCCAGATACTGACTCACTGCCCAACGCCTGAGTGACTTTGGGCAGCTTCCTTAACCTCTCTGAGCATCAGAAACAGGCCCAGAGAGGGGATTTGACTTGTCCATGGCCACACAGCCAGTCCATTACTGAGCTGTGACCTCAAGATACCAGCCCACCAACCCAGATCCCTCTGCACCCACTCAGAGCTGCGGTGCAGTTAGGTGAGAGATCGGGGAACCATGTGTGTCCCTCTGTGTTCTCAAACGTGGTGACATAACAGGCCGCCACCAGCATCCCTCCTTCTCATCCCCTCATGGAAATTGGGACAGTCCTTCATGAGGAAGGAGTAGACTTTAGCAGCCAGTCTTTTTGTGGCCTAAGTATGCATAGAGATCCCTAGGCTTTCTGCAGCTTTTGCCAAGTTCAAGTGGCTGACCTTGTATTGGGTTGGCAAAAAAAATTCGGGTGGGTTTTCTGAACAAACGTTTTGGCCAACCCAATCCTATAGGCNTAGACTTTAGCAGCCAGTCTTTTTGTGGCCTAAGTATGCATAGAGATCCCTAGGCTTTCTGCAGCTTTTGCCAAGTTCAGGTGGCTGACCTTGTATTGGGTTGGCAAAAAAAATTCGGGTGGGTTTTCTGAACAAACGTTTTGGCCAACCCAATCCTATAGGCGTGTGGGAGAACAGACCCCACCTGGAGGGAATTGCCGTGAACTTCTCACCTTGGTTCAAGGAAGGACCTAAGACAATTATACCAGGGTCATACAAGACCAGGTTCTAAGTATCTTCTTTGGAGAAAAAGGTACTCTTGGTGAGGAAACCACCCCAGAAGGCAGAGGCACTGAAATGAGTTATGGAGGGTTTTAAGGAATCATTCAGTCATGCATCTATTCATCACTCATGTGGGTCATCACTCAGTGTCACTCCATGCCAGAGACTGGGATAAAGGAGAGAAATCAGACAGTGTCTCCTCATCCTTAATTGAGGCATCAGGCAGGCAGTCACCACAAGGTAAGATGAAGTGCTGGGGGCGGGGACAGCAGCGATTGATGTTTCCGAGGACTATAGGGACACCCAGGAAAGAGGCACCGAGCCTGGAGAAGGTAGAGGAGCTTCATGGAGGTGATGTTTGAGTGGCTGGGAAGATCCCCTGGAAAAGGGAAAGGCTACCCACTCTAGTATTCTGCCCTGGAGAATTCCATGGACTGTATAGTCCATGGGGTGTCCAAGAGTCAGACAGGACTGGGCAACTTTCACTTTCAGAAGAAGAAGAAAGCCTTTCCAAGGAGAGAAAGGGAAAGAGGCCCTGCTGGTTAGCACACAGGCCAAGATGCTCTAACAAGAAAACCAAAAACACAGGGGTTTAAACAAGATGGGATTCATTTCTCTCATGGAAGGACAGGTGGGACCAGCTGTTTAGGCTCACGTGGTGATGTGGGGCTGGTGGGGACCCAGCAGTGCCTAATTGAACACACCTCCCCATCACACCGACACGCCCACATTCTGGTCTTTGGGAAGAAGGAAAGAGAAGGAAGAGACTAATCCCTTAAAGCTCACAACTGAGAGGTGGGACACAGAGCTTCTCTGCTCATAAGCCATTGGCCAGAACTTGCTCACTTGGCCACTCCAGATGCAAGGAAGGCTGGGAAATGTAGTCTTTTTCTGGGTGGCCATACTGAAATTCCAATTACTGTGTAAGAAGAGAAGAGAGATTAGGGGTGAGGGAGCAGTCTTTGCCACATGAGAAGACAAGGTAAAGGAGAAAGAATTGCATGTTTGTAGGTTTTCAAGTGCTTTGTGTCATGACAGGAGTGCAAGAGATGACTGGAGAAGGAGGCAGAGTTCTGAGTGTCCATTCCAAGCATTCAGAGGGTATCTGTGTTCAGTGGGCGCACTGAAGCTGCTGAGCCAGGGTCTGGCGCCAGTGGTAACGCAGACCTGAGCTGCGGCAGTCAAGGCAGGGCTGGGGAGGGCACAGGAACCGAGAGACCCTCAGGGGAAGACTCTTCCCGAGGAAACAGAGCCTTGAACTCTCAGCTCTGGAGTCTTCTCTGCTGGTGGAAGCAGGTAGGAAGAGCAGTAACCACGCCCTCTTTTCGCCCTCTTTTCCTCTCCCCAGACTGTTCTTCGGATTGTGGTGCTCGGGATCTGGGATTACATTGAAAACAAGATAGAGGTAAAGACCGTGTCCTCGCACCCCCCGAGCCAGCAATCCTGGAAGCTGGAAACTGTCATTGTCCTGTCCGTCCCAGGGTGGGAGCCATCAACAAAGGCCTGCTGCCTCCCACACTGGACACACGAGTCTGTCCAGCTGTGCCTTTGGGTGGGTGGGGAGGGGAGACAACCGAGAAAGTTTCCAGCGAAAAAATATGGTCTAAAATATCTCCTTGAAGTTCAGCAAAATTTAAAAAGTTATTCTTGAATCATTTTGGAAAACTTCTGAAATGTTCTTTGAAAACAAATGCACTCTTTAAAATGGCCCCGTGGTTAGAGAGCAGAGTGGGGGGACCCTAGAAGTGCTTCTCAGCCGGGGTTTCTGCAGAGCAAACCAGTTGCTCTGTTTCATGTGAAAAGGGGGTGGGGTGTGATGGGTGGAGATGGGGTGCTGGGGAGCCTGGCTGTCCTTCGAGTCTTCCTCACCCCCCACCAGCACACACTTCTTAGCCTTTTTGGGTCAAATGCTGGGAGCAGACAGAGAGGCCTGGCCTGTAGACGTCTCAGACCAAGGCCACACTGGAACAGGCAGGTGGCAGGGCAGGTCCCAGAACTGAAGCTTAGACAGGGGTCCCCTCCTCTCCGAACTCTGCCTCCAGGCAGAGTTAGAGACTCAGCACCAGCCCTGGATGAAGAAGATGCAGGCTCTGGGCTTCCCAAGGGGAAGGGGCCTTCCTTCAGCCCCTGCTGCCACTGAGAGGTTCAGAGAGGCCAGCGCAGGAGCCCTGCGACGTGGAGGCAAGCCTGTCGCAAGAAGACACAAGATGCTGGGGGCAGATGCTGAAAAGGAAGCTTGGAGTAGCCCGAAGCAGTCTGAACCAAGGCTGGCAATGGACTGAGGTCACCGGGAGGAGAGACAGTGCTCAGGAGCATGTCCAGCAGGGAGAGGCCCCTAAAGACTAGGGAGGGTCAGGAGAGGTAGCCAGGGATGGGCAGTGACCTTCAGGGGGGAGCTGCAGGGCATCGTTGGCCAGTGCCAGCTGCCTTGCCTGACCTGGTCACTGGTTCCAGGACATTCAGGAAGGTGGCCCAGGATGCTGACATCCACCTCCTCTCACAGGTGTTTGACGGGGCAGTGATCATCCTGTCCTTGGCCCCGATGGTGGCGTCCACTGTGGCCAATGGGCCCCGGAGCCCCTGGGATGCCATCAGCCTCATCATTATGTTCCGGATCTGGCGGGTGAAGAGAGTGATTGATGGTGAGTGACCCAAAGGGGCTGAGCTGGAGGCGGGAAGGGCGGAATGGCTTCTGAGGTCTCGCCCTTGTCGGGGCAGCCTTTCCTTGGTTCCCGCACCCACGTCCTACCCTGTGAATACTGTGGGGCTGGACATCTGCTCAGGGAGCCCCTAGTCCAGGGTCCTCATCAAACCGGGATGTGATCGGGTCCAGCTTCGGAAGGTCCACCTGGGAAGGTGCTGGTGGATCGTCTCCCCCATCCTCTCATTTCACAGGCGGGAAGGCTCAGGCCCCGAGGGAGAGGGTCACACAGCAAACCAGCCTTGAGCCGTGAGTGGAGGCGGGACGCCTGAGGCCTAACGGTGCTCCCTTAGACGTTCAGCCTCCCCCATCCACACAGGCTCTGCTCGCAGCGCTGTCCCTGAGAACATCCGCTCCCTCCAGGGCACGAACAGCGCCTTCTGGCTCCTCTCTGCCAGCTCTGGACAGCTGGACACCCTCACACCGACGCATCCTGACAGCCCCCGTTGGGAATGCTCTTCCCAGCTGTTCCCCTCTGTCCTGACACGTCAGGCGTTGCTGAGCCACGGGGAGCAGCATGGTAGGGATGCACTGTGTGCATGAATGGGAGTTGGTTGCCACTCTCACGCTGGGTGTGAACTGGCTTCGGCAGAGACCCCGGGGACAGCAGGCCCACTTGGGGCCACCTCTGGGGCCTGGAGACAGGTCTCAGGGACTCATGGGCTGTCCTTGAGTTTGGAAGCAAAGAGAAAAATTCTGATTTCTCTTGTCTGCATGATTCCTACAACAGCCAGAGAACATCTGGAGGTTGGGACGCTGTGGGTGTAAAGGAACTTGGAGAATTGACACATGGAGAGTTCTAGAACATAGTGGCAAAAGAGGCATGTGACCGAGGTTTCTGAAGGGTCTGGAAGGGCTGGGTTCTGAGAGGTGTGAGAAGAGTGTGAAAGACAGAGGCCAAGGTCAGGTCAAGACTTGGTCCTGAGATTTCCCAAGCGCCCAGAGAACTGCCGGAGGAGGGGTCTGTGGAGCTGCCGCTGGCTGGGGCTCTCCAGGCTCTCCAACCGAGGGTCCAGGGGCTCTCCTCTGGGTCTCAATGTGTTTCATTTATAAGTAGGATTGACTGTGAGTAACTAGATTCGGAATAGTGGTGACTTAAAATAGAAGCCTATTCCTCTCACATGAGAGCCTGCAGGTAGGCAGTCCAGGGTCAGTAAGGAGCATCCATAGTCCTGGTCCCTAGTTCCTCCTATTTTGTTGCTTTGCTGCACATAGCCTAGTTTCCAAAGTCACCCCCACCGTCCAAGATGGCTGCGTCCGCGCCTGCTATCACATCCTCATTCCAGCCAATAGAAAGACGGAAGAAAGGAATAAGATAAAGAGTCAAAAGGAAAGCCCCAGCTGCCTTTTCTTTTTATACATCTTTACTGAGATACAGTTACCTACCATAAGACTCACCCATTTAAAAGGCACAACTCAATGGTTTTTAGTACTTTCATAGAATTGTGCAAACATCACCAAAATTTAAGTTTGGAGCAATTAAAAAAATCACTTCATAAAGAACCCATTAGCCTCACTCCCCATTTCCCTCCAGCCTTAAGCAATTACTAATCTACTTTCCATCTCTATAGATTTGTTTCTTCTGAGCATTTCATTTAAATGAAATCGTATGATATGTGGTCTATTGTATCTGCCTTCTTTCGCTTAATGTTTTCAAGATTGATTCATGTTGTAGCGTGTGTACATGTGTGCTAAGTTGCTTCAGTCATGTCTGACTCTTTTGTGGCCTCATGGACTGTAGCCTGCCAGGCTCCTCTGTCCATGGGATTCTCCAGGCAAGAATACTGAAGTGGGTTGCCATTTCCTTCTCCAGGGGATCTTCCTGACCCAGGGATCGAACCCACATCTCTTTTGTTTCCTGCATTGGCAGGTGGTTTATTTACCACTAGCACCACCCGGGAAGCCCAAACATGCATCAGGAGTTCATTCCTTTTTCTTGTGAAATGGTGACTGCAGCCATGAAATTAAAAGATGCTTGCTGCTGGAAAGAAACACTATGACCAACCTAGACAGCATATTAAAAAGCAGAGACACTACTTAGCCAACAAAGGTCCGTCTAGTCAAAGCTATGGTTTTTCTAGTAGTCATGTATGGATGTGAGAGTTGGACTATAAAGACAGCTGGGCACCAAAGAATTAATGCTTTTGAACTGCGGTGTTGAAGACTCTTGAGAGTCCCTTGGGCTGCAAGGAGATCCAATGAGTCCGTCCTAAAGGAAATCAGTCCTGAATATTCTTTGGAAGGACTGATGCTGAAGCTAAAACTCTAATACTTTGGCTACCTGATGCGAAGAGCTGACTCATTTGAAAAGACCCTGATGCTGGGAAAGATTGAAGGCGTGAGGAGAAGGGGACAACAGAGGATGAGATGATTGGATGGCATCACTGACTCGATGGACATGAGTTTGAGTAAACTCCAGGAGTTGGTGATGGACAGGGAGGCCCGGCGTGCTGCCGTCCATGGTGTTGCAAAGAGTCGGACACGGCTGAGCCACTGAACTGAGCTGAAGTGCTCCATTGCGTAGATGTACCACATCTAATTTGTCCATCTGTCAGCTGATGGACATTTAGGCTGTTTCCACTTTGGGCTGCTATGGACACTTAGGTTCGAGTTTTTGTGTGGGCATATGTTTTCATTTTTCTTAGATTCCTAGGAATGGAATTACTAGGCCATGTGGTCACTCTTTGTTGAATATTTTGAAGAGCTGCTGTTTTCCAGAGCAGCTGCCCCATTTTACATTCCCACCGGCAGTGTGGGAAGGTTCTTTATCTCCACTTCCTCATCAACCTCAGCTGCCTTTTAAGAAAGGCTTCTGGAAGCTGCTTCATGACACCTGCGCTTATATCCCATTGTCCAGGATGTAGTCTCATGGCTGCTCACAGCTGCAAAGGAGACTGGAAAATATAATCCTCATACCAGGCAGCCATGCACACAGCCAGAATTACAGAAAATCCCATGGACAGAGGAGCCTGGTGGGCTGCAGTCCATAGGGTTGTGAGGAGTCAGACACAATTGAGCAACTGAGCACGTATGCAGAATGTCACTATGGAAAAGGAAAATGGGTATCTCGGTCACAATGGCTTAGGGATCTAGCCCTCTTATCCTTTCTGGCTGCTGTTGGTACCTAGGTACCATGCCTGCCACTGCACTGCTGGATCTTCCGGGAGCCACACCTGGGCCTGAACCTGCTGCTAGCTGGACGCTGGGCCTGGCCCTTCCCCTCCCAGCCCTGCCACTGCCAAGCTCTTCATGGGGCTGTCTCTGTCTTGCAGCCTACGTCCTGCCGGTGAAGGTGGAGATGGAGATGGTCATCCAGCAGTATGAGAAGGCCAAGGCCATCCAAGACGAGCAGCTGGAGAGACTGACGCAGATCTGTCAGGAGCAAGGGGTAACACGTGGCCACTCGGTTCTGCCCGGGTCCAACCCGGGCAGAGAACTAGTGGTATCTAAAGCGCCCCACACACAAGGTGTCAGAGCTGCAGGGGTCCTGTGGTCAGCGAGCTCCTCCGGCCCCTTCACAGACACATGGGGAGCCCAAGGCCCAGAGCCAGGAGATGTGTCTCTAAGGTCACTTGTGCCCAGCCAGGCCTGGACTCAGCCCCAATCCCCAGGCCAGGCTTCTTTTCGTCTTGCTGTGGTGACCAGTCAGCTCTCCAGCCTGAACCAGCTGATTCACCTTCTCAGTTATCAGGGTCTTCTGGGCACCGTGGTTTCTGAAAGGTGAGGGGAGTCAGATTCTGTGTGCAGAGCTTGCCAGGCATTGCGGTGGCCCAGTTGCCACCCAGGACCCCCAGACCCACCAGAGAGGTATCAGCAGTGCCCTCTGCCCTTCAGGAATCAAGAAAAAGAGTCAGAGACAGGGAGGAGCCCTGTGAGGCTGTGCTGAGGAGGGTGGATGGGCTGGAGATGGGCAGCTGGGCCCGGAAGAGGGTCTGCCTAGGATTCCAGGCCTCACTCAAGACCCATCTCTCCCCCTCCACCCTCTGTCCTCTGCACGGCTAACCAGAGGTAGTTTGGCCTCCATCCTGATGAGACGGAAGAAACCTGGGGTGTTAGCAGCAGCGGCAGGGGGATCTGCGCAGGTTTGAAGTTTAGTTTTTAATTTGGCCGTGCCTGGTCTTAGTCGTGGCATGTGGGATCTAGTTCCCTGACCGGGAATCGAAGCCGCCTACCCTGCANAGCTCAGGGGGCACAGGGGCCAGCAGGGGAGATCTGAAGTCTTGTTAGAGCCCCCAGGGGGTCCTGGGAGCCTGGACGCAGGTTCCCCTCCCCAGGCACCCTTGCTGCTCCGGTCTGACTCTACCCTGCCCTGACTTGCACCTGAAAATGCTGTTGCTAAAATGATGGGTAAGGGATTTCTTCACTTTACCAAGATATTTTTAAAAAAATATTGACTTCTCCTAATAATTCAGAATACATTTCTAGGACCACCTTTTTGACCTAAACGTAAGGGAACTGCCCAAATGCCTCCAAGAGAAGCTTTTTACAGTGTGATTTCATTCCATCCTCACACCTCTTTTCTCTCATATGGAGGGAGAAACTCAGGCTCAGAGAAATCAAGAGAGCTTCATGGGGTCACATGGAAATGGAGGTGCTGGACTCGGCTAACTGCAGCTTGATCCAGGGCCCTCTTCACCTTGGCGTGATCCATTCCCCTCTCCAGGGCAGTGACAGCCAGGCAGGGCTGGGCAGGGTGGGAGGCAGGAAGCCAGAGCTCCAGACTCTGCCACTCCCCCGCTCTGTGACTTGGGGTTTCAGCGCTCCCTTCTGTAAAGTGGGCTCGTAACTCCGTCTCTGTCTGCCTCACAGGGAGTCCACAGGGAGCTGGTGGACGTGAGAAAGCTCTGTAGGCTACAAGGTGCTGTGAACAGGTTTTGGGGAGTAGGGTGATTGCTATCATGATCTTTGAGAGACCTTCCAACCTTAGAACTTTAGAAGTTGGGAGCTCAGGACTTTGAGTCTAGCTCTTCAGCTGATGTGCTAATCCCATCTAGAACCCCTGCCAAGAGGTTTACCAGCCTCTAAGGACGGGTACCCGGGACCTCCCAAGGAAGCCCAGGCCAGCCCAACTCCACAGGCCTCTGCCTGTTAGAAAGTACTTCCTCAGACTGAGCCACGGTCTGCCCCCGGCACCCACCTCTCCTACCTGGACGAAGCTTTTACGTCTCCCAGCTGAGACATCCTTTCGGAAACTGGCCTCTGAACGTCTTCTCCTCCAGGGACTGTCACTGCATTCCCACAGCCACTCCTCAGGGACACAAGCCCTCCAAGTTCTTGCTGTGCAGTCCCCCGAGCATTCCAGTGTTTCCATCCCTCTCAGAGTGACATCTGGAATGAAGCGCACTTCCCAGGGAGCTGCAAGACTAGGGCGGAGTGTTAAAGGTCACCCCTGCTTTTTCGTTCTGGACCCAAGACTCCTGTGACGGAGCCTTGTGGTGGCTGCCTGGGCTGAGCTCCAGTTGAGCCAGGTCACGGCTCTGCTGAGCCCTGGAACCTCCCCACAGCCCATCCTTGTTTTCTATATGCCCATGCAGGGTTTGACATCCATTTGTGTTCAGTTGTAGCCTGATTCCTGCCTTTTCTCTGGGCTTTGTAGGTTCTGCTCACAACTCATCACCAATCCTGCTGGTTTTACTGCCTGCATATATTTTGAAACATTCCCAACTTTTCATCTGCATTGTTCAGCCTCCCTCTTTGTAGACCTCATGCTCTTCCTTGACCTCAACTTTGCCCCCATGGGTGCCCTCTTCACTCCCTTCCCCCCCAACACACACACACACACAGCTTTCTTCACTCCCTTCTCCCCCCAACACACACACACACACACACACACACACACACACACACACACACACGGTGATCTTCCATAAATCTTTCATGTCACTCTCTGACTTAATACCTTGGCTGGTTATTTGCTCGAGCTGCCGAAACAAAGTCCTGCATACTGGGTGGCTTAACCAACAGAAGTTTCCTGTCTCTGAGTTCTGGAGGCTGGAAGTCTGGGATCAGGGTCTTGGCAGGACCGGCTCCTTCTGAGGTTGTGAGGGAGCATCTGCTGCTGCCTCTCCCCCGGCGCGTTGCTGGTAACCCTTGGCATCCCTCAGCATGTAGAAGCATCACCCTGACCTCTGCCTTCTCTTCACTTGGTGTCCTCCCTGTGTCTGCATCTGTGTCCGGGTTTCCCTTTTTACAAGGACCCTAGTCATGTTGGGTCTGGGGCCCACCCTATTCCAATATATGACCTCATCTTAACTAATTCTGTCTACAACAATCTCATTTCCAAATCAGATCACATTCTGAGGTCCTGTGGGTTAGGATATCAACATATGACTTTGGAGGCGGAAGACATGGTGACTCAGCTTGTAACAGGTGGCATATAAGGCCCCCAGTGGTCTTGTCCCAGGCTGCCCCTCCTACCGCGGCCATCTCATCTCTTTCCAGTCTGCACTCCATCTTCACTTTCACTCTGGCTGAGTGAAACATCTCTGCGTTTGGAGAAGTGTTCTGTGTAGTAGTAAGTCCCTGAGGCTTTCCACATGCTGTTCACTGGCAGCACAGGCCTGCCTGCCAAACTTCTGTTCATCCTTCAAACTCGTCTCAGAGTCAGCTCCCGGTCACCACGTCCTTCCCTCGAGACCTTATATGAACTCCCGCTTGCCAGGTTGCCCCCACATTTTGTCTTCAGAGCCACACCTGGCCCTTGGCAGGCTCTCCATAGAGTGATCTGCATGGAATATGGTCTGCAAGCTCATAACTGATTGAAGAACAGAACAAATCTGTGGACATCGCTTGTTTCACTGTGGGTCCTGCAACCCTGGGTCTTCTCTCAGTGCTCAGGGGGCTTCTGGCAGTAGCCCACTCCAGAAACCCCACTTGTGGCTTGCAGCTCCCCATGCTGGGGCATGGGGAATCCAGAATATAAGAATCTTCGTTTTGAAAATTCTGGAAGTTGGTGGCAACTTTTGCCCACTTTGTCCTGTTTTCCAAGGATGAGAGAAGCAGGTTTACAGCCTATCCCAGGGTCTTCCCAGGTGGCGCTAGTGGTAAAGAACTTGGCTGCCAGCGCAGGAGACTTAAGGAGACACAGGTTCAATCCCTGGGTCGGGAAGATGCCCTGGAGGAGGACATGGCAACCCACTCCGGTGTTCTTGCCTGGAGAAGCCCATGGGGAGAAGCCTCGTGGACTACAATCCATAGGGTCACACAGAGTTGGACACAACCGAAGCAACTTAGCACGTACAACTGGCCCATCCTAGGACCTTCCTGCTGACGGAGCAAAGTGAGATGGAGGAGCCGCCTCCTTGCTCTGCCCATGGTGGCTGCTCAAGCCCACTTTGAGACTGCAGCTCACCTGGTGCTGGGGCCTACTCAGCACTGTTCCGTCTTCGGCAGTGCACACCTTTGAACACCTGAGCTCAGGTGGCACCTCCTGTCGTTCTGCAGCACCTCTCTGCCTCTCTCATGAGGAGCCTTAGCTTTTGAGATAACAGCCTGGCCATTACTATCCCTCCCCCAGCCAATGACCTCCAGATCCAGGACACCTGATGCCACACTTGGATTCACAGGGTGTCAAGATCTGAGGTCACAGAGTCTGCAAACAAGCCAAGCATTTAACGTAGCCGCACACATTCTAGTACTGTGAAGCCGTGAGTCCCTGCCTCTCCACCCTGTGCCCGCTCTCCTTGCAGTCCCCACGGTGGGCCCCTTCCAGCAGGAAGTGAAGGGAGGCAGAATAAGAAAGGAGAAAGTGGTCGGCTACACATGCCAGCCAGGAGGGTCACGGGTTCTGTGCCAACCCTCCTGGAAACTACAGGCATGTCTGAATAGGGCCTTCGGATCCCCCACAGAGCTGGCAAACATGCACCCCTATGAGCCATTGCCAGTGCTCCTCCCATCTAGCCCTGCCCCTGCTCTCCTTTGTCCCCTCTGTGGCATCCCTGCCTCCCAGCTCTCTAGGGGCACACCGGCCCTGCCCAACTCAGCAGAGCACTAGCACATTTCCCAACCTGTCCCTTGACTGCCAACCCCCAGAGCCATCAATAGCAAAGGCAGTTCCTTGGAGACAGAGAGCAGAAGCCTTGCCGGGCTAGCAAGTGGCATGCATGATTCACAGCCTCGGATGGGCTGGGGAGTCAGGGCACCCCAGCTCATCTCTCTCTGACCAGGACTTGTGTCCAGAGAGGGATTTCCATGATGTTAGAAATCATGACTAGACAAGCTAGGGGCAGTCTGGGCCACGCTGGAGAGGGAGAAAGGGCAGCGTTTGTTGCTCACCGTGACCTTCAGGCCAGCGAGGGCCCCAAGGCTCAGCGTGTCACACTAGTACACAGACAATCCGGGGATTAACCTGCAGACATCAGCAATAAGTCTCTGGAGCCTCAGGGGAGGGCCGGCCTCTCTCGGCGTATGAGGGTGGGGAAGGAGGCAGCAGCGGGGATGGGAATGCCAGCCTCAGCCATGGCAGGAGAAGCAGCTCTGCAGTCCCCACAATTGCCAGTGGGTCACTGTCAGACTAATGCCAACCAGCTTCTGTTTAAACTTGCTCCTGCACAAATCATTTTTAAAACCCGGACTGCAAAGTTCCAGGCTTTGGGGCTTGCCAAGTTCACAGTGCCCCTGTGTAGTCATTAATACTTCCCTCCCAAATTTATTAGTCTTGAAGCTCGCCCATAACTCATGAATTACAGCCCCTGGTGGGAGTGCCACAGCTTTTACCATATATCACAGTGAACCTCGGCGTCTACCCCCTGCCGCCCCTGCACTGCACCAGTGCTCAGGGAAACCTCCACGGAGGTGCACCGGGTCTCACCTTGGAGAGGAGAGGCCTGCGTGCTGATGGGGGCAAGCTGGGCTTTCTGCCATCACTGGCCTCCTGATGGGGGGCACTGGAGACCCCAGGAGAGCCCCCAGAGCTGTAGCACTAGAACTGGGGCACCTCACATAACGCAGAGACGCAGATACCAGTATAGGGAGGTGTGGGTGGTTCTGAAAGAAAGATGTGGGATTCAGACTCAGGGCTGGGTTTGAATCTCAACTTGGCCTTGAACAAGTCACTTGACCTCCCTGGACTGGTTTCATGGCGGGGTGACCCATGCAGTTCACCGAGGCTGTCACACTTGGTTCATTGCTCTGGTGTTGCTCTCTTAAAATTCTTAATGTTTTTTCTTTCAGTAGTTTATACATTAATTTCGGGTATACCTGAAAATACTTGTATATACTGGAGAATCACAGTAAGTCTAGATAGCATCCATCACTATGCATAGTTACAGAATTTTATTTATTGTGATGAGAACTTTTGAGATTTATTCTCTTAGCAATTTTCAAATATACCATACAGAACTAACTATAGTGAGCATGTTGTAGCATATCCCCGTGACATTTACTGTATATCCGGAAGTTTGTGCCTTTTGCATCCCTTCACCCACCCATTTCACACCCAGCCATTTCACACCCCCTCCCGTGCTTGCCCAACCCCTGCCTCTGAGAACCACCAATCTGTCTCTGTGTCTCTGAGCTCAGGGCATTTGTCTGTTTCAGGTTTTGTTTTTAGATTCCACATATAAATGAGATCATAGAGTGTCTTTGTCTGACTTACTTCACTTAAGCGCTTCCCCTCTGGTCCATCCAGGTTGTTGCAGATGTCAAGATGTCATTCTTTTTTAGGGCTGAGTAATATTCCATTGTATGTATGGGTGTGTGTGTGTGTGTGTGTGTGTGTGTGTGTACCACATCTTTATGCGTTCATCTGTTCTTGGACACTTAGGTTATTTCCATATCTGGGCTATTATAAATAATGCTGCTGTGTACATGGGGATACACGCATCTTTTCAAATGAGTGTCTTTGTTTTCTTCAGATATATACTCAGAAGTAGAACTGCTGGATCATATGGTAGTTCTATGATTTTTTTTTTTTGAGGAACCTCCATACTGTGTTCCAGAGTGGCCACGCCAATTTATATTCCCGCCAACAGTGTACTGGGGTTCTCTTTTCTCTGCCGTCTCACCACCACTTACTATCTCTGTCCTTGTGATTTTAGCCATTGTAACAAGTGCGAGGTGGCGTCGCCCTGTGGTTCTGGTTTGCACTCGGTTGCAGTCCTAAGTTGAGTGACGATGAGCTCCTTTTCGTGCACGTCTGGCCTACTCTGTGTTTTCTTCAGGAAAATGTCTATCCAGATCCAATTTTTAAATTGGATTATTTTTTGCTATTGAGTTGTATGAGTTCTTTATGTATTTTGGATACAAATCCTTATCAGGAATGATTTGCAAATATTCTCTTCCATTCAGTAGGTTGCCATTCATTTTGCTGATGGTTTCCTTTGCTGTGCAGAAGCTTTTTAGTTTAGTATAGTCCTACTTGTTTATTTTTTGCTTTCATTGCTTTTGTTTAGTGTCAAATCTAAAAAAAAATCATTGCCAAGACCAAGGTCAGGGAGCTTACCTGCCGCCTATGTTTTCTTCTAGGACTTTTATGGTTTCGGGTTTTACATTCGAGTCTTAATTCATTGAGTAAATGTTTGTGTATAGTGTAAGTTAGGGGTCCAGTTTTCCCAGGACCACTTACTAAAGAGACTTTCCTTTCCTCCTGGTATATTCTTAGCTCCTTTGCTGTAAATTAATTGACCATATACGGGCAAGTTTATTTCTGGGCCTTAATGCTTTTTAAACAAAGGGGCCCACAGATTATGCAGCTGGTCCTGGGTCTGAACTCTAATTGTCCCAACTAGAAGCAGAAGCACACCCCACTGAGAAGGACTGAACACTCAGCCACACGCACTGCCCTCGGGCTGGTACACAGCTGGTGCTCAGCACATAGTGTCCTTTCTCGATGAGGGCTGCTGAGCTACGGAGCAGCAGCTTGGAGTGTGGCAGTGGGAGCCCGGCCAGGAATCGGGGCCTCCCTCTGGACTCGGATCTGCACAGGACGTGTGGGTGTGCAGTCCTGACTCCCGACTCCCACCCCACAGCCTGGCCAGTCCTGCCACCCAGGGAGGCCCACCTGACTCACCACCCTCTTGCCCCACCTCGCTGGGCAGGTTGGCGCTCTGCCCAAGGAGCACACCCACATAACGAGCACTGCCACCACCACACTCGACGAGCTTTAGGAGGATCAGTCAGGGTGGCTGTGTGGAGTGCTCACACCCTAGGAAAAAAGGTGCTGGGTGGTTGAGAGCAGCTGTGGCAGCTGCCACAGAAATGAGCTGAGACTTAGGGACCAGCAGGGAGCAGCGTGGGCCAGGGTTTCAGGGAGGTGATGGACAGACCCAGGTTAGACTTGACCTTCATCATCCCGGTGAAACGTATACCTCACCAGCAAGTAGATATTTCTTATTCCCATTTTACTGAGGAAGCTGAGGCTCAGAGTGGCCAGGGATTTGCCTAAGGACACACAGCAGATGTCTGCAGAGCTGGGGTTGGCACCTGGGATGTTTTGTCCTGGAGCCTGAGTTTGTACCAGCCCTTCTTTCTCACCTCTCCAGGGTCAGCCAACCCAGTCCTCCTGTGAGGCAGTTCCTACCTGGCCTTAGGGCTCCTTAGTGCCAAATCAAAGCAAACCTTGGAGTAGGAGTTTTCTTAGATGGAGGGTGGGCAGCCCCACATTGGGGCTCACTGATGGCCTCTTCCTGGCCACATGCATCCACGCTTGCCTGCATTCCCTCCCTGCAGGCTCCCAGACACCAGTAGTCATTAGTCTCTGGGCAGGAAGTACCAGGGACCAAGAGCAAGGCTGTGTGCTGCATGGTGCCGATGGTGTCTCAGAGGCTGAGGGGAATGGTCCAGGAAGATCTTGCAGGCCCTGGACCCACCATCAGTCACTGTCCAGTCATCCTATTTATTGGTGGGTAGTATGTGCCAAGCCCCATGCTAAGTGCTGGCGAGACTCTGAGTAAAATGTGGCCTCTGAGTGGGAGGGGACAAAGCCCCAGCCCAAGTGGTCATTGTGGAGAAAGGGGCCTGCCTGAAATAGAGAGAGTGGGGGGTGTGGGTGGCGATCAACACTGCTGGAAAAGCCTGGGCAAGGCCTTGCTCTGACTGTCTTGAAACTCACTCTGAGGCCCCTGGGTGGGTACAGGTTTGGAGCAGAGGGAACAAATGCAGACTGGACAACCCTTCAGTGGCCGCCTGGAGATCTAGGTTCTGTGTCAGGCACATCCATGGAGTGAGCAATCCCGTTTATTAATCCCTGAGGGCATGATTAAAAGCATGAGGTCTGACCCAAGGCTGAATGGCAGAGGGCATCTGGGGGTCCCTTGACTGGTCACAGGTTCGGCAGGAGCTGAATTGCTGGTAAGAATGGAGAAGAAGCATGGAGAAATGACCAGGGCCCCAGGGTACCATTCACCAAGGTGGAGGTTGGGGGAGAAACTGAGTTTTCTTTTGGACACGTTGAGTCAGAGGTAGCTGGAGGTCATCCAGGAGAAGCTGTCTGGTTGGCCAGACCAGTCAGAAGCTGAGAGACGTCTGGGCTGAAGGTCATCTGGCTCAGGTTACTTCTATCCATGGCTTCAATGAAGATTGAACATCCTCAATTGAATAGGCAACACTGAGGTACAAGAGAGAATGCCTTAGTAGACGGAAGCAAGATTCAGGATGCTTTCAGCAGGCTCTGGGCTGAGACCAACAAGCTGACATTTGCCTGAGATGATAAACATGAAGCCCTCTCTGGAGCCGACACGGCCACGGTGTGGTGAAGGCCTGGCTGGCTTGGCCCCAGCGCCTGCAGAGGAGGCCTGGCCTGGGCATCCATCTAGCCAGACTCATGCGTCAGCAGAGGAGGGTGGTTGCTGAACCCGACTGGAGGATGTTAGGCTGTGTGAGGGGAAGATCCCAGCAGATCTCCAGGAGGACCCACCTGTTAAGCAAGATGAAAGGAGGTCGTTGTGTGAAGTGCCCGATCCGCAGCCTGGAGCTGGGAAGGACACAGTGACAGTCAGCTCCCTCCTGCCTCCCTTGGCCCTGTTTTGGTCACATCTGGAGCCCATAGTGACTTGAGAGGCTGGAAAACCAGGGAGGGCTGAGAATGGACAGGGGTTTCTCAGGAGAAGAGACATTTTGGGAGGGATGTGAGGGCTTTGTAAGTGCTGGAAAGTCTGTCATACCCAGATCTGCAAGGCCTCCCATAGTGGGCCCTTCCTAGGGAGACGGAGACTGGCTGCCTGACCACGGAGTGGAGGTCCCCAGGAGGCCCTGTGCTCCTCGGAGGTGGAGGGCCAGGCACGCCACCCCTGCTGAGCACAGAGAAATCTGATTATTAGAGCTGCTCAACAGAGAGGCAGGAGGCCCCTTCTGTGAGGGGCACAGGCAGTGGTGGGCAGAGCCTAGGTAGGGGTTGAGAGGATGCTCACACAGGTCAGGGTGGGGGGGTGCGGTTCCTCGATGGCTCCGGTCCTTTCCCACTCTGCTCTCTCACCTCTTGAACTTCAGGGCTGGCTGAGGGGCCTGGAGCCAGCTAGCCTGGCTGTCACAGTCTCTAAGAGCCCCACCCGCTCCCCCATGGTACAGATGGAAAAACTGAGCCCCGGAGAGGGGATGTGACCTGCCCAGGTTCCCATGGTGGGCCAGTGGCAGTAGCAGCACAGGCACCCAGGCTCTGGGTGTTTCTCATTCACTCCAGGCCACCTCCTGCACACGAGCCCCTGTGGGATGCACAGGTCTGTGGATCCTTCAGCTGAGTTTATTGTCCTGCCTTTGGGACTTGGCCCTCGACAGCCACACTGCAGGTCCCTCCTGCCACGGCATCGGGATAACACCAAGATCAGTGACCAGACCTGTCTGGCCCGGTGGACCTGGTGGCCCTTGCACTGCTTGCCAGGAGCAGTCACACCAGCCTCCTCCCACTTCCAGGGGCAGCCTGCAGGGCTAGACAGCATTTACAACATAAATTATGAAGAGCCACGGAGAAGAGTGTTGCTGTCTGATTCTGAGGAGCGTTGCTGGTTGATCCTGAAGCAGGGCCTGGAGCCAGCCTGGGGCCCCTCCCTCAGCTCAGGCATTAATGCAGAATACACCTCTGGCCGCAGGCGTTTAAAGATCAAAAGAGGCCAAAAAAGCTTTTAAGAGCCAGGTTGCTGTGTGTGCTGCCACCGGCCTCCCCATGTCAGGGCAGACATGCTTCTGCAGCGATCTCAGGTGTGTCAGGAAGGCAGCCACGGAGAGCAGCATGTTCCATCACCTGCAGACCGAGGCTTCTTGGGGGTGTAGACCCCCATCCTCGCCTTCAGCCTCATCAGGACCTGTCTTCCCTCCCCTGGGCATTGCTGTCTCTGTTCTACCGTCCAGCCTGACACCTTCCCAACCACTCTCAGCGCACCCTTGGGAGTGCCTCACACTTGAGCCTGTTCACGCTTTCCTGTGGTTCCTCACTGTGCTTGGGGCAAGGCTGAGCTCCTTAGGGTGGCTTTGGCGTCTCCTGTTACCTTCTGTCCGTTCCCCACCCCCTGCCCCTCTGCCCCTCACCATGCGCAGGCCTCTGAAGTTCTCACCTCTCCTCTCTCATCCCTTCCCCATCAGAACAATGAACCAATTCTTTGAGACCCTGTTCCCACGCCATCTCCTGAGACCTGGACAGCTTTACACCTTCTCATTGGTTATTCATTCAGCAACTCTTTACTGAGCACCCACCATGTGCTGGGAGCAGGGCTGGGGGTGCCCAGCACCTGCATCCATTCTTGGGCACTGTGGAAGACCGAGGGGGCTGTCGTTCACGATCAGCCTCTGCAGCTGGCTGTGTGAAGCTGAAATGGCACTCTGAGGCTTTTGCACTGAGGAGAGCTCTCCTGGTGATTGTGAGAAACTCGGGTGGATTCAGAGACTCAGGCTATCCAGGCAGGGAAAGCCCCAAAGGACTATTTCCGTGCCCTTATCTCAGAGAAGGGGAAACTGAAGGCAGAGAAGGAAAGAGCTTCTTCATATCACATAGCAAGCTGGATGCTTCATCAGAACCTGGGTCCCTAATACCCAGCCCAGCACTGGGGCAGATGAGCCATGTGGTCCCCCTGGAGGAAGCTTGTGGGAGCCCAGCGCCTCTTCGTGGTGATGGGGGTAGAGGCACTGAGGGGAGGAGCACGAGCTGGCCACAGCCCCTGCTCCTGGGCTGTCCAGCTCGCCTGCACACTCAGCCCTCTCTGTCCTCACCTCCGCAGAAGCCACGGTGAAGGACGGCATGAACAGCTACATCAGCCGGTACTACAATGGGCCCAGCAGTGGTAAGTCTGTGTCGGTGCGATCCCACGTGTGCCAGAGCCTCTGTGTGGCCCCATGCCAGAGATGACCCTGGCAGCCCCTAACATCCAGGCCAGGGACAGCTCGACCAGGCTGTCCGTCTCCTGGCCCCTGTGAGCCGTAACTGCAGGCAGAGCTCCCAGCAAACTCTGGCACCTGAGCTCAAGTGCTGGGACAGGAGTGCTCCAAGATGTGCATGGGGGACCCTGGGGTGGAGAGGGGCTGGAATCTCGGAATCTAATGACCTCAGCACTTCCCAACCTGAGAACCTTTCAGGATGAGCGTGAGGGGGTGAGATAATACATAACTGGGTGTGAGAAGCAGCAGGCACTGGGCGTGTCCTGGTTGATGCTTCATTCCTGCACTTCAGAAACTCTCAGGGCACCTAGTGGTTTTCACTTATGAGAAAGGTTGAGTTTTGAAATAATACTCAGTCCTTCAGGCGCTTGTTTCTCTTTAGCCAGTGTCTTGAGCCTTGTAAGGTTTGGGTTTCACACCCCTTGAACAGTGAAAGTGTTAGTTGCTCAGGAGTGTCCAACTTTTTGCAACCCCATGGACTGCAGCCCACCAGTCTTCTCTGTCCATGGAATTTTCCAGGCAAGAGTACTGGAGTAGGTTGCCATTCCCTTTTCCAGGAGATCTTCCTGACTTAGGGATTGAACCCAGCCTCCTGCATTGCAGGCAGATTCTTTACTGCTGAGCCCTTAAATCCTTGTAAACTCCATTCTAAGGCTAGAAGGTTATAGTGTGGGTCATGCTGAATATCTGAATTTTGTCTTTTCTGCAGTTTAGCCCCTTTAAGGCCTCTTTCCCTCTCTTTCTCTTCTTCCAAAGCCTTATCCAACCTGCTGATCTCAAAGACCACCATCTCTAGCCTGAACCTCTGTCCCAGCCCACTCTCCCTACCACTTTAGAGAGAAACCTTGCCCACACTACACCTGCTGTAACTCAGGCCCTTGATACTTCTCACTTAGAGCAAAGACATTCTGGGATGTCCTCCACCCCCCACTTACAATGTATCCTGTAGAAATTCATCAGTTTTCTGAGGGCACAGCTCTGGTCATGAGTCTCACACTGGACCCATTTAAAACTTTGAGTCCTGCTGACCATGACATTCAGATCCCTTGTCATAGTGCACGGTGCTGAGTTAGTCAGGATGGGCTCAGTTATGCTGCGCCCGGTGATGACAGCCCCACATCTGAGTGGTTTAAATGAACCACCAAAGGGCCAGGGCATGCTGGCCAGGGGCTCTTTGCCCAGGCTGTCATCTTTACCCTATCATCTCCCAGCAGACAGAACAGTTGTCATGCCTTCTAGAACAGTGTTGGCCGCACGGGAAGGGCACAGCTGGCTTACGTAGCTTCTCCGGGAAGCGCCAGCGGTCACTTCTTGCAGGTGACTGGCAAGGCCTGTCACAAGTCTGCACTTGATGGGGAGGCATAATTCTCCCTCAGGGCCGGTGGCAAATATTGGAAACCTGGGCCATCTGCCAAGACCTCTCCCGGCAAAGCCATTCCTACTCACCTCACCGCCACCATCTAGCGCGACCCCCATCTGGGCGCAGAGGTGCGGCCGGGGTGGAGTGTGACCCGCACCCTCCTTTCTTGCAGACAGCGGCGTCCCAGAGCCAGCTGTGTGCGTGGTCACCACGGCCGCCATTGACATCCACCAGCCCAACGTCTCGTCTGACCTCTTTTCCGTCGACGTACCCCTGAAACTCGGCAGCGATGGCACCGGTGCCAGCGCCAGCTCCGAGAGCGCCACCCGCTCCACGCGCAGCTCGGGCACCCGGGCCCAGAGTGACAGCAGTCAGACGCTGGGCTCCTCCACGGACTGCAGCGCCGCCCGCGAGGAGCCGTCCCCCAGGCCCAGCCCCTCCACCCTGCCGCTGCCCCCACCGCCATCTCAGCAGCAAACAGCAGAGGCCACAGTCCAGGACCTGTTGTCCCCACTGTCGGAGGACCCCTGCCCCTCCCGGAGGGCCTCGGACTCCACCCCCCTTGCCCAGCCCAGCCCAGAGGGCTCGGCCCAGCCCAGCCCTGAGCTGGAGCACAGGGTAAGTCTGTTTAACCAGAAGAACCGGGAGGGCTTCGCCGTCTTTCAGATCAAGCCTGTCATCCATTTCCAGCCAGCTGCGCCTGCGCTGGAGGAAAAGTTCAGATCTTTGGAATCCAAAGAGCAGAAGTTGCACAGGGTCCCTGAAGCCTAGAGCCTCCAGGCAGGCTGGGAGGGAGGCGGGGAGACAGCCATCTCATGCTCCGCAGGGGCCCTGGTGGCCACCCAGGGTCACATGAGGGCCCAGGAGCCCTCCTGGCTTCCCTCAGGGTGCTGCCTGCCTCCAGGGAGGTGACGCCAGGCCAGGAGGCCACATGCCTCAGACCTCAAGGCCCAGAGCTGGCGCCTCCTCTCACCCTGCTCAGGGGAGGGTGGTGCTCGTGGCTGGGGTTTTTTTTAAAAACCACTTTTACAAAAACCAGCCTGTGGCCCAGCTTCAGCAGGGTAGAGCGTGGGGGCCAGCTCAGCCTCTTCCGTTGCCTTGGTTCCCGACGCCCACCCTGGACCCTCGGGAACAGCACTGTGAGCAGGGGCTCTCCAGCCCCACCCCCAAGCCGTCTTTTCCAGGAATCCCGGGTGGGATCACACAGTCACACATACCATCTGAGCCTATCTCATTTGTCTTCATTCTCTCATTTAGGCATGAGCATTTCTGAGTCTTTTCGAGACAAATCTAGTTTCCACCTTCTTGAGACATAAAGGGATGGGTCTGGAGGAGGGTGGGAGGGTTGTGGGGTGGGGGTGACAGCCATTTTCCAACCTTGGCTTTAATAATAAAAACCACCTGCACTGAGACTTCCAGTTGGCAGAGGTGTTCCTTTGGCTGCTACTCCAGGTGAGGACCCCAGAGTGGCTTCTCTGGGCTTGGGGTGGCCTTGAAAATCCACCAAGGGAGCCCCCCAGCTCCTCTCCGGTATCCCTGAGGCCTTTGTGGACAAGCCCTAGACCCCAGGAGGGAAGTGCTCACACTCCCTGGCTGTGTGACTCTGGACCGGTACCTTCTCTTCACTCATCTCCCCGCCACAAAGGGGCTCAGAACTCTGTCTTCCTTGCCAACAACTCCCAGACACAGCTCCCCGACCCAGGGCTCCGTTCCTCAGGGATCTCGGACTTCAGAGGTCCAGAGCTGAGCGAGATGTCTTGCTCGCAGCCTGCTCCTCCTCCCAGGTTCCCACCCGGGACACTGCCATCCACCCGGCTGCGCACATGAATGTTGGCCCCCTTTTCGTTCCCCATGAGCCGTCAGGGATGCTGGCCACCTGCCCCAGGCCCCTCACAGCCTTGCTGAGGCCCAGGACCAGCCTCTGACTCCCTCTCCTCTCGTCAGAGTGTCAGCTCCCCGAGCTCCGACCCGGGCTGTTGAGCCTGATCAGTGTGTCCCTTGCTGAAGAGCCTCCAGGGGTTTTGTTTATGACTATGTTTTGTTTTCGAGGTCCAGAAGAAAAAGGGAAGAGAATTTTTTTTCAGTTCAAGGGCTCCCGTCGCCTCAAATTTCTTGGTGAGGTCACTGCTGCTAAATGGGCTGGTTGCCTGCCCCCAGGCCACAAAGAACATTCTCCTCATTCATGGGGAGATCAGCATTTGTCAGAAAAGATGTTAAAGGGAACAGTGTCAAATGGAGCTTGTTTTGGGGTGTAATCTGAGGCATTCCATCACCAGCAGCAGAGTTATTCACAGCTGCCATGACTGAGCGCTCGGTAAGGCCTCTATACCCTTGGGCTCCTTCAGTCCTTCCAGTGGCCCTGTGAGGTGGTATCCCTGGGCCCATTTTACAGGTGTAGAACCCAAGGCTCAGAGGTTTAAGAAACTTCCCTGAGGTTACACACTAACAACAGAGGCACTGAAACGAGCTCAGATCTGCCTGGCAGTGTGCTAGGTGCTGGGGCTCCCAAGTTGCAGAGCTCTTGAAAGCAAAGTGGTCACTCTTGGTTTTGTCACATATGGGCTGGAGGGCATTACGTGATTTATAACCTCTAGGGCAGGAGCTGCGGGATCTGTTCTTAGCAGTCTGCATCTGCTAGACTAGAAACGGCTACCCTCCTGGCCAGGATCAGCCTGCTGAGCTGTGATGCTCTCTTGGCTGAGTTCTCGTCGCCCCAGCTCATGGGCTAGTGCTGGCCACCCAGTCAAGTAAATGAGCCTGTCCTGTGCCGGAGGTGAGACCCCGTGGCTAGCTGGCAGTCACCTCTACTTGGACTACTACTCCAGAGAAAAGGGCTGGGAGGAGAGCAGTAGGGTGAGATGGTAGGCAAGTGGCCCCACTCTCNCCCAACAACTCTGGGGGCTTGATAGGACATCTCAGGGCTAAAGAGTTGTCTGGGTACCCCACCTCCGCCCTCCCGGCCAGTTGCTGTGGTGCACACAGGGTGTGTGCCAAAGCTCCGGATTCTCAGCTCAACCCTGTCTCTGTTTCGCTGTATGGCTCCCAGCGAATCCCTGGATCTGCATCCTTGCCCTGTACAGCAGGAATGACGACTCTCATCCCCTCCACCCCCACCCACCCCGGGAGGGCTGCTGGGATCGCTCACGACATAATGGAAGGGAAAGCCCTTTGAGAATGTTTCAAGGGAGACACAAACAGACACCATCCTTATTAATAATGGATGCCTGGGTGTTGTGCTGCCTGTCCACATTCAGCAATTCTGGGAAAGGCTGCCTGGGACAAGCTTGGTTGTTTCACTTGCTGCTGCTGATAGTTTGGTGCGAGAAGAGGGTGGTAGATAGGGACTGAGAAGACATGGGCCCCACCCCCGCTCCCAATACCCAGCCTGTCTGCTCCTCCTGAGCTCACCTTGCTCATATATCCCCACTGGTTCCCCCATAAATAATGCCCTAGAGTCAGCCTGAGTTAAAGCACTGTTGTTCCAAGGGGCATCTTATTTGCCTTCCTCTCCTTTTCCCAGTATAAACCCAAACCTACATTTCCATGGCATAAACTGAATGATGAATTCACAACTACTCTGGATTTTTTTTCCTCTTTGCTTCAGCACTGAAAAGTTTAGTATTGTCTCTTGGTGAATAGTTAATTTAATTATCCAAAGAAAATGATGGAACATTTGCTGCTAAATTTATTGCAAACTACCAAAGAGACAGCGCTGGCATAATTTTATGCAGAGCCCCAGGCTATAGCATAGGGGAGCAGGCTGCCTATTCATCCTGAAACAAGCAAATGAAATTGACTACCC
The DNA here is from genome assembly GCA_006410615.1 of Neotragus moschatus. Taxonomy (NCBI): domain Eukaryota; kingdom Metazoa; phylum Chordata; class Mammalia; order Artiodactyla; family Bovidae; genus Neotragus; species Neotragus moschatus. The sequence continues at coordinate 1,708,685 of SJYA01002789.1, forward strand.
TGGAGATCAATCAGGACATTAAACACTGTGATGAATGTGGCAGAACTCTTCAGTGTCTGAGATTTACAGGGCACCTTTCACCAAGCGCTCTAGGAGCCTCCCCAACATCAATTAGGCCTCATAACTAGGTAGGCTCACCTCCACCTCCACTGCATGAAGAAGAGGCGTGGTGTTCTCGGACCTGGGTTTGCTAAATGCCACAAAAGTAAGCCAGTGTGCAGACCAGATCCAGTACAAAGCCCCCTGCTTCCCTCAGCAAAGAATGCTTTAGAACGGAGGAATCAGGCTAAAAGGGGACTGAGAGATTGGAGTCCAGACTGGGTCATGTTCTTGGTGCTTCTGTGCCTTGGCCACGCTGGGCCTTTCACCTGGGATATGCTTCATTATTGGTTGATTTTGACTGAACTCAGCTCAGCTGTCTCATCTTCCTCCCCTTCACTGCAGCCGGTCACAGGCTGGATTAGGTACGTCCTCTGTGTTCCCAGGGGCTTCCCAAGTGACACCAGTGGCAAAGAACCCACCTGCCAATGCAGGAGACATAAGAAACATAGGTTTGATCCCTGGGTTGGGAAGATCCCCTGGGGGAGGGCATGGCAACCCACTCCAGTATTCCTGCCTGGAGAATCCTGTGGACAGAGGAGCCTGGCAGGCTGTAGCCCACAGGGTCACAGAGTCGGACACAACTGAAGCGACTTAGCATGCACGCACACCGTGTTCCCAGAGAGGAACTCAGGTTATGGCATGTGGTTGAGAGTATACTTCAGCCTAAGGTCACCACTCACTAGCTGTGAATCCGTTGGCAAGCGTTTTAAGCTCTGTAAGCTTCAGTTTTCTTATTTGGAGAGTGGAGAATACTACAATACCTCGTGAGGTTATGAAGCTTAAATGAAATAATGTCTGTAAAGCATTCAGCTCAACTCTCCAAAGTGGTTCTTGTCTCCATCTTCCTAAGCTGTTTGATATCTGCCAACACATTCACACAGGTTGAAGCTTGAAGGTATCTTGGAAGATTATCAAGTGCAATTCGCCATTTTACAGATGAGGAAAATGAAGCCTAAAAGGAAAAGGAATGTGACCAGGGCACTTCTGAGACCATATCAGAACCAGGATTAGAACCCCAGTGTCCTGGTGAGCAGCCCACTCAGTGCTCAGCCCAGGTCCCAGACCTCACAGTTCCCCATGCAGTCCCCACATTGGGAAGGGAAACAGCCCTCCAAGCCGGACTTGATGCCCAAAACCACGTGACCAGTTGCAGGAGGCAAAGATGGGGAAGCCCAGACAGAGAAAACCTCACCGTGGCCTGACTACTCACCAATCCGGGCACCAAAGAAAGTAAACGCCAGCTTCCGTCCCAATAAATTCCTATTTCTATCACCCATCACTCTCCCATGCTTCTGTGACAAGTTTGCTGTTTTGAGGCAATGCAAACCAGAGGAGAGAGTCCTAAAGAAGCTGGAAGATACTGAGAGGCAGCCCGGTGCAAAGGCCAAGCTCTTCAGGCCTGGAGTCAGCTCAGGTTTCATATCTCACTGACTGCCTCTGCTCAGTCCATTTCTTCTTCCAGAAAGTAGGGGTGATGATACCCACTTTGGGGACTGTTGTATTAGGGAAGGATAGATAATGCACCTAGTAGGTTCTTAACCAGTAATGTTTGCCAGGATTCTGGTTTGTGTCCAGCTCTGCCCCCTGCTTTGTGCCTAGGGCAGGTCACCTCTCCTGAGAGCCTGACTTCACAGTTTCCTATCCTTCCCACTGAGCGGGTAGCTTGCATGAGAGTGCTATTATAAACCAAGGACTATCGGCAATTCTTCTCCATGTGGGTGCCCCACAAAATATTTTTAAAACCCTAGGGCTATACAAGTTGGAGCAATATATCACCCTAAATGGGCTTTTAACAAGGTTATCAGTCAAGTATCCTTTCGTTCAGCAACAGCTAACCAAATCCATCTGTTATAATCAATACTGTTCTCCAGGTTTCCCAGCCTCTTAAGCACACTTGTACACGGACGAAAAACAAAAACCCCCTCTCACCCCCATGAGAGACAGTGTGAAATGCAACCAAACTGACCCCCTTTCACACAGCACTTACGGCTGGGGTTTCATTCAAAGCCTCCCAGCCCAGTACAGACACGCCCCGGCTCTGCCGGCAGCGTGGCTCCCGCACTATCCTGGGAGGACGAGCCCCACTCTCTGCCAGCCTCGCCCACAGCACCAGGCCCATTTCCACAGTCTCAGGGGACCCATTCTGTACCCAAAGAGCTTTCAGTCAAACCGATTCAGGGCATAAGGCCAGAGGATTCCTGCAACAGCCTCCTAATCGCTTCCATCTTTTCCTCCTCTCTCTGTCCTGAACACTTCACCAGCTTATGTTATTCCTCTCGATCAAGTAACAGGCCTTCCTCAACACAGGCTAGTATAGTGTCTATCTTCCTGTTGCCAGAAGGGTGCTCCCAAAGACCTGTTCAGGGGGCAGGGCCTCAGGATGTCATGCTGTTCTTTGTGGAACATTCTGGATATACTGACACGGTTAATTCTAACACTTAAACAAGGAATAGTAACAACCAGCAGAGAGCATTTTTAAGTATTCAACATCTGTTCACTCAACAAAAGCCGTGGAGGGCCAGTGGCTGCTGACCTCCTTAGTTAAATATCCATTTGTTACCAGTTCATTCACTTTGAAACCTGATTATAGTAGGATTCAGATATAGCAGCAACTGGAGTTTTAGAAAAAAGGATGCAAGAAAGACTTAGATTGGGAAATTCTATTAATTTTTCCTGCAAATCAGGAGCTCTCACAGTACCATCTCTGGCCCAGCTCCTGAAACAGCAGTATTCCTTGAGGGCAAAGTTTGAGAACCACTGACCCATGAGGAAAAACAACAAACTTCTCAGCCTACCAGCCAATGTCCTCCGCAATCTGGCCTTGACTACCTACCACCCTCAACCCCTCTCCTGACACTCTGCGTTTCGGCCCGTCACTGCCTCAAGCATGCGATCTCTCATCTGCTCTACTTCTGCCTCTCGTGCTCATGTTAACACCTCCACGCCCTGAGGAATAACCGCAGCTGGCCCCCTGAAGGAGCCCTCCCTGTATGNGATTTCTGCACAAGGTAACCTAGAAACTTGTAGACCAGCCCTGAGGGACAAAAAGAGGCCAGCCCATGCTGGCCTAGGACCTCTAGGACCATAAGCTAGGACCTCTAAATGTGGCCAAATGGGTATCAGGTGCTCAACTATATCACTGAAGTAATTCTTTTACTGAGAGGGCAAACATAAGGGTGGTAGGAGGGCAGAAAGAATACAAAAAAATTAAGGAGTGTGAGGAGTTAGAAATAAGTGTTCTTTCCTACGGCTGTCACTATTAGGAAGGCCTTTGACTCTCAAACACAGCAAGCAGAGCATATACCTGTTGAGTCGACAAACTGGACTTGAGAGCCCACTCATCCCATGAAGAGCTATAGCATCACTAGTAAATCTCTGAATGAGGGCTTATGATGGGAATTTCTTTAAGGTATCTGGTAAGTATGGTTCTAGGTCTTAATTATTTGAGTCATTTCACACTGTGTACTAACTTAGTACATGATATGCCAAGAATCATATGGACTTCTTAAAGGGAAAGTTATTAATATAATGCTCCATAAAAACATCATATACTAAGTAGAACAATCCTTCACTTTAAGTAGTTCAAAATTGTGTAAATATATTAATATATACATACATAGACAGACACAGATACACATTCACACAATGTCTTCCTATGACAGCTTCCTCCCTGACCAACTCCTGCAGATTCTTGGATGACAACCTAGATAACAGCTATCACTCTCAAGGCCAACTTACCTTAAATAGATCTGCAACTATTCCATAATCTGCCACTTGAAAAATCGGAGCTTCTGGGTCTTTGTTGATAGCCACAATTGTCTGTGAAATAAAAGCAAAGAGTTTTTTAAGAAAACATACCACACAGACTGATGGTTCTATTCTAACTTCCTTAACAACAAATTTGTATTCTTAAAAATGTCTACCAAATAAGATTAGTTTAATTTGTGCTGGTATTGTAAATTTAGAAGTTTCTGGGTAGGAACATAACAAAAAATTATATCCCAACCCTACCACAGGCCAACTGCAATATTTAAAAAAAGGTTCTATATCATTATTTTTAAAAGTTCTTTTTTAACTTACGAAAAAATGTTGTAGATAAGTAACAAATCCAAGAGGATTCTGGGAAGATGGCCAAATAGGAAACACTGAGAAACAGTCTCCCCACCTACACAACAACTGAACTGTCAGAATCTTTCATGTAACCAGTTTGGAATTTTGGAATCTATTAAAGGTTTGCAACTTCCAGGGGAAGACTTGAATGGTAAACTGTAGCTCTTAGCAGAATAGTTGCTACTAAACCCCCATCTCTCACTCCTGGTGGCAGGCAGCTGTGTACATATTCCTGGAACAGCCTGCATACAGCTTATAGCAGTCAGAGTGGGTAAAAGAAAACTTGTCCTCTAAATATTGGTGATCTGTGCTTTGATCACAGAGTGTTGCATCTGATCACAAAGGTGCAAACAAAGAAGAGGGTGGCTATTGCTGTTTCCCCCCATGTGTCAAAGGTATTCCCAGGGGATTTAAAAGATCAGTGATCTTCATTTTTCTCATTTTCCCCCTATGGGAGCCAGACATTAATGACTAGGACATTCAAAAGCAAATGCATATCAGAGGAAAACTACAAAGTGGCCATACATGCCTAGGGAAAGGCACAGACTCTGAAAAGACTCCAGAAGCCCATAAGTTTATATACCTCAGGTTAACACTTGGCACAGAGACAGTGTACAACAATCAAAAAGAACAATAAACAAAACAGTAACAAAAACAAAAAACCCAAGCATACTCTGGGGAAACAGAAGAATCTACTATATTATTGATTCAAATGTCCAGTTTTCAACAACAACAACAAAAAATCACAAGGCAAGAAAAGAAAAAAGTATGGCCTACTCAAAAAAAATATAAACAGAAACTGGCATATCTACTAGACAAAGACTTTAACAAAATCATCTTAAAGATGTTTGGAAAAAAAACTAAATAGAGATGAGGAGAAGGTCAAGAAAACGATATGTGAATGCAATGGAAAGAGTGATAAAGAGAAAACACAAAAAGAAACCACAAAGAAATTCTGAAAGTGAGAAGTACAAAGTGTGAATGAAAAATTCACTAGACGGATCCAAAGGCAGATTCGATCAAGCAGGAGAATGAATCAGCAAATTGGAAGACAGGACAATGGAAATTTTCAAGCTTGAAGAACAGAAAGAAAAAAGATTTAAGAAAAGTGAACATAGCCTAAGGGATCTGTGGACCACCATTAGGAGGACCAAAATATCTTATGGTGGTCCCAGAAGGAGAAGACAGAGAAGAGGGCAGAGAGAATATTTAAAGAGATAATGACTGACAACTCCCCAAATTTGATTACATACATGAATAGAAACATCCAAGAAATTCAACAAACTTCAAGTAAGATGAATTCAAACAGACTCCACACTAAGACACATAATCAATTTTCAAAAGCTGAAGATAAAAAGAGAATCTTGAAAACAGAGAGAATTGATTTGCTACACACAAAGGATCCTCAAGACTATCAGCAGATTTTACATTACCAACTTTGGAAGCGAGAAGGCAGTGAGCTGATACATTCAAAGTGGTAAAAGAAAAAAACTGTCAACTGATAATCCTATATCCATCAGAACTGTTCCTATAGTGACTTTTGCAGAAACTGAACAACTCATCCTAAAATTCATATGGACTCTCAAGAAACCTCAAGTGGGACTTGTAGACTAATGTAAACAGAAGAGGAAACCCAGAAATGAATCCTCACACATATGGTCAAATGATTTTTGACAAGGGTGTCAAGATCATAAAATGGAGAAAAGATAGCCTTCTCAACAAATGGTATTGGGAAAACCAGGTATCTACATACAAATGAATGAAGTTGGCCTCTTACCTAACACCATTTACAAAAACTAACCCGTAACAGATCAAAGATTTAAACATTAGACCTAAAATTACAGAACGCTCAGATGAAAAACATAGAGCAAAAGCTTCATGATGATGGTTTTGGCAATGATTTCTTGAATATGACATGAAAGGTATAGGCAACAACAACAACAAAAAGACAAACTGAACTTCATGGAAATTTAAAAATTTTGTGGCTCTAAAGGTACTATCAACAGAGTAAAAAGGTAACCTAGAGAATGAGAGAAAATACTTGCAAATCATATATCTGATAAACAATTAATATATGGAATATATTTTTAAAAAACTACTAAATTACTACTAAATTCAACAACAAAAAACCAAACTATCCAATTCAAAAATTGGGCAAATGGCTTTAAAAGCCACTTCTCCAAAGAAGATATACAAATGGCCAGTAAGCACATGAAAAAATGCTCAACACCATTGATCACTGAGGAAATGCAAATCAAAACTACAATGAGATACCACCTCAGATCTAATAGGATGGCTACTGTCCAAAAAAAACCATACTAGTGCTGAAAAGGGTGTGGAAAACTAAAACCCCTGTGCATTGCTGGTGGGAATGTAAAATGGTACAACTGCTGTGGAAAACATTATAGTAGTCCCTCAAAATATTAAAAATAGAATTACCATGTGATCCAGCAATTCCAATTCTGGATATATACTCAAAAGGACTGAAAACAGGGCCTTGAAAACATATTTGTACACCTGTGTTCATAGCAAAGTATTCACAAATGCTAAAACTTGGAAGCAACTCAAGAGTCCATCAACGGATAAGCAAAATGTAGTGTGTATGTACACACACACACACACACACAAACACACACACACACACACATATAATGGAATATTATTAGCCTAAACAGGAAGCAAATTCGGACATATGCTACAACATGGATGAATCTTGAGGACATTATGCTAAGTGAAATAAACCAGTCACAAAAAGACAAATACCAAATGATGATTCCACTTAAAATGTACTTAGAATAGTCAAAATCATGGAAGCAAAAGGTAGAATTGTGGTTGTCAGTATATGGACTATGAGGTGGGACACTGGGAAAATACCATTTAATGTGTATAGAGTTTCAGTTTTAAAAGATGAAAAGAGTTGTAGAGGCGGATAGTGATGATGGGTGCACAACATTATGCATGCATTTAATACCACTGTCAGTGTGTACATAGCTAATTTTACACTTAAAAATGATTAAGATGGTAAACTTTATGTTATGTATATTTTACCATGCAGAAGAATGTTTTAATGCAGTATACTAAAAATGTTGAGTTTTATGTATATAAATTAATAATCTGACTTAAACCAAACCAACCAAATATAACAGGAAATTTTTATAGGTCATTGAAGAATTTTAGATATACTGAATAAAAACTACAGATAAAAAGTTCATTCATCTATTTTATATTTGGTGTGCTTTATTCAACAAGACAGAAGTCAACTTTGTCAAATCATGAGATACGTATTATTAGAGTCAATTCTCAGCTTATTTCACTTATAAAGTGATCAGTATTTTCCCACCTATTAATAATACATGTTTTATTTAAACTTGTGACTATAAACATTAGATTTCAACTTTAAAAAATAACAAAGCCATATCCTAATGCATAGGCTTTAAAGCTCAAACTATTTATTCTCTATATACTGCATTCCATTTAGCATTTCTAAATTACTATCCTGGGTCTACTGTGAGAATAGAAAAGTTAACTATCTAGTTGGCCTATTAAGTAAAGATTAAAATTTAAAACAAAAAAGTTTAAGTCCTTATGTATGCAGCAAATAAATGTAACAAAGTACTACATCTCCTACAAAAACTACCACAAGTTCCTCTTAATTCTCATAAAATCTCTAAATGTAAAGGATTATAATGACAGATCAGTAACAGATTACAGAGAAACTGTCACTAAAAACGTGTTATGTTTACACAGTTATTCTATTAATAACAGATTTCTTTATATACTACAAATAGTTTGGTTATCCCCACAGATGCTTCTAACACCATTGCAATTAAAGTAGAATTAGACTTTTGNCACAAGTTCCTCTTAATTCTCATAAAATCTCTAAATGTAAAGGATTATAATGACAGATCAGTAACAGATTACAGAGAAACTGTCACTAAAAACGTGTTATGTTTACACAGTTATTCTATTAATAACAGATTTCTTTATATACTACAAATAGTTTGGTTATCCCCACAGATGCTTCTAACACCATTGCAATTAAAGTAGAATTAGACTTTTGACTGTAACATGGTGTTATTTTAATTAAAAAATGATAACTTTTGAATTTTTGGAAGTAAAATTAAGTACTCCCCTGCCTATTACTCCATCTCATGAAAACAGGCAGAATACCTTTTTCAAGTATTTTGATACAGTCTAACTTAAAATATAGTCTATATGATATATGTGTAAATTCCTCTAAAAGGGCCCCGAGGCCTGCATATTCCAGAATATCTGAAATTGGCACACACTGCAGTCCAGGCAACTATTGATCCAGAGAAACATGCCATATATATTAAAGTGTGGTCAAAGACTATAATATAGCATGATTTCAATATACACCTCAAATCTAGTCACAAGGACAAACATTTTGAATCATAGGCATTGATTTGCATCGTGGTCTTTCTCTTCTGGGAATAAGTAGCCTGCTTCACAGCTACTAGCAGAGATTTATTTAATTAACGATGGTTAATGATTTCCTGGAGGCCACCTAGTCAAACATCTGACAGTTTAATCATCTGAAAGCTTTTTCATCCCACTATATAAAAGTTATTTTTAAAGAAAGAGCATGTAATTGTGGGCAAAGAACCACCACAGTATTTAAGAAAAAAGATTTCGGCCAGTTAGAGAATTCTCAGATTACTGAAAGAATATTCCTGAAATATCAATTGTAAATAATTATGATAAAATCTTGCTTGTACTCTAGGGCTCTTTTAATATGTCCTTATAAATTCATACTCTTCTTCCTTATGGACATTTTAAAGCACAGACTGTATTCAACCATATATATGTATACAGTTTATACGCAGAGCAGGCTCTGGGAGCTGGTGATGGATAGGGGAGCCTGGCATGCTGCAGTCTATGGGTTGCAAAGAGTCTGACACAACTGAGCGTCTGAACTGAACTATCAGACTTAAACCAATCACTTTATCTATGGCTGTGTCAGGTCTTACTTGTGGCAGCTGGGCTCTGTAGTTGTGGCACATGGGCTTAGTTGCCCTGCAGCATATGGGATCTTAGTTCCCTGTCTAGGATTCGAACCCACACCCCCTGCATTGAAAGCAAATTCTTAACTACTGGACCATCAGGGAAGTCCCAATTCTCCATTTTCAAACTTAGCCAAAATTACAATCTAAGACTGGTTTATCTCCCACAAAAGAGAGTTATGACAGGGACTATGTC
>SJYA01002789.1:1718154-1771991 GCA_006410615.1 Neotragus moschatus
TCAGGTGGTAAGTTTGCAGGGGAGCTGGGATTCAGGTTCACATCTCTTTCCATGATACACACTGCCTCTCCCACCAGTGGTACATCTTCAGGCAGGGTACATCTTCTATATACAGGGTACTGTATATATCTTTCAGTTCCTAGGTTTGTGTTAATGTGAACGGCTCCACTACACACACTTTAACTACATGGAAGCATATCAGTGAAACCTAAATTTTAAAATTTGAACACTTTTCCTCTTAGTATCATCACTGTTGTGTAGTTACCTTGCTGTCTTTCATCCCAGCTAAATGTTGGATGGCTCCAGATATTCCTACAGCAATATAAAGTTCCTGAAACAAAAGAGGCCATATCATTAATATGCATTCACATATTACACCTTCCAAAGTACTTGCTATAGCCAACCCAAGTCTTACGCCAGAAATATTTTAAATAAAACAGATGCGATATGTATTACTTAAATTATGCCTTCCTCCTTCCCTGATCTCCCTAACCTATAGTCCACACTTACCTCTGAATTCATAAAGTAGTGGTGGAACAATAATATTGGATAATTAGAGTTTCTGAGCATTAACTGTGCGTCGACCACTGTGCTAAGCATTTCACATCAACTGTTTCACTTAATCTCACAATTTGCTGTGAGGCTGTACTTTCTGTCTGTGCTACTCATTTGGATACAGCTCTTCAACTCACCACCCTGCATGGAGCCATTCACAATATACACACATTTCATATTAATAAATAAATACATATTAAAGTATACTTTGACTCAGCTATTTGCTTCTCATGGATATTTGTTGAAGTGGTAATCAGAATATATTTATTAAGCTTCACATTTAGAAAAACCAAATATACAAATCAGTCTCAAGGGTCACACATACACACACACACATACACAGTCTCCTTAATTAAAAAATAACAGACTTCTCAGGCACAGAATGAACCTTTGTATTTCTAACGCCTAATAAACGGGTCCCTGCACTGAAGTTTCCCAGTAAATGTGGATGATAGTTGCACCTCTTCCTACCCCTCTGCTTCAACTAATTATAAAGGAAATGATGACTGCTTTCTGTACCTTTATCTAAAAATTAAAACTCACTATCATCATGGAAGGAGAAGGCAATGGCACCCCACTCCAGTACTCTTGCATGGAAAATCCCATGGATGGAGGAGCCTGGTGGGCTGTAGTCCATGGGGTCGCCGAGAGTTGGACACGACTGAGCAACTTCACTTTCACCTTTCACTTTCATGCACTGGAGAAGGAAATGGCAACCCACTCCAGTGTTCTTGCCTGGAGAATCCCAGGGACGGGGGAGCCTTGAGGACTGCCGTCTATGGGGTCACACAGAGTCGGACACGACTAAACGACTTAGCAGCAGCAGCAGCATCACGGAAAACTGGTTTAATGAGTGCTTAATTAAAAATGGTTAGTTGCTCTATTAGGGATAATTAAAACTTCAGCTGAAAAGCTTTCCCCACACATAAACTGAACAAGCCCTGGCTTGGGTAGGGGGTGCCCCTTACCATGTAACCAGACTGACACTACAGTTCTGTCACGACTGACAGTATCATCTCTCCTCAATGCGAGTAATGTGGAGGGTACTGAAGGTGGCTCTGTCACACAGTTTTATTACAGGGCAAATACTTCAAAGTGAATGACAATGTCAGGTCGTCCCACTCTGTCTTCTGGATGGCCTGTAATCTAATTCATGAGCACTGGAGCTTTTCTTTAAAAAGCTCTTCAATAGTGGGCCTTTCTAAAAAGCCTCCTCAGGATGCTCTAACGTACACAGAGTTGAGGACCAGTACAACAGATGATCCTCAGCTCATGAGCAGCTTGAAACCTGTAACTTGACCCAGCACACTGATAGCGTTTCTCTGGGTCTTATCTTTAAAGGCATAAAGTGTCCACTGCTTCCAGAGCAGTAGGATACCCTTAAGTACTCTGGAGAGGAGACAGCCTAGCCCCCAATGTGAGTTAATCATCTAAAAATCTACAGTGAGCTGGCTTTGCTTTTCAGTTCAACCTGCTCATTAGTTAATCATCAAAAGCCTGAAAATAGGAAAGAGCACTTAGGCCTAAAGAGACTGTGTCTTAGGGTGGGGAGTACACTATTGCAGAAAGCAAAATGTATGGGGTGAGGATAAAAAGCAATCCCATGATTTTACCTTAAGCAGAATCCAATGCATCAAGTATGACCATACACCTTCGGATAATATAGTAAGGCCTTGTTCTTATACTCTTATCAGACAATGACACTTGTATGACTAATAAACAAGCACTACTATTCTGAAAAAGCACCAATATTTTCCATTGAAGACTTTACAGGTAACTTCAATCGATAATTTTAACATCATTCAATTTATTCTGACCAGCATTTCTTTTAAGAGAGAACGTTCATTAAATTATTAATCACAGTATACTTACTAAATCCTACATTCAGGAAAACCAGGCCAAAATGTAAACGTAAAGATTTTTACATTTGTAAAATGTAAAAATGTAAAGATTTTGAAAGTAAGTTATTTAGATAAACACTGTCTCGCTAACCACGCTTCGAAGTATGTTCTCAAACCATATATTGGAAAGGATCAATAGTTCTATAAAGAGGTCTTTCTGACATACATGTCTACATTAAAATTCAGCAAGTCTTAAAAGCCTCTCCATCTGCATTATAAAATGCTAATAAAAATGCTGATTCACTCTGGCACTAAACATCAACATAAATATGATAAAATGAAATTAACATTAAACCTCCTGAGAAATGACTACTGCTGGCTTTAACCATAAATGTCAGTAAAGAAATAACAGATTCTGGGCCAAAGGAAACCAAAGGTGGTTCCAGGGTCATTCCCACCTTTCTAAAAAGCATAAATTGTCCAAACAGGTAAATTCTGACCTGTTCCTGACCAACAAGAACTTATTTTACTATCGTGCAAACATGGTTCTCTGAATAAATAAAAAAAGCTTTGAAACAGCAGCCCTGAATGAGTCCTGAGATTTTGGCTGCTGTTCTGAGATCTGATGGCTCTTTAAGACAGGAAGAGAGGCTTGAGGCTTTTTTTCTTCTTTTTCAGAAAACATGTACAGGCAATTAGACTACAGTCATAGGATGCTTCCTCATGGTTCAAAAAGCATTTCTGTATTTCAATAATAATAATTAGTATGTGCAAAACCCTCCACAGATGCTAATTTATGGAGCACTTAGACACTGCTTCACAACATAACAAGGCAATCCCTGCCCTGAGGCACTTTCTTTCTAAATCAGATGGTAGGTAAGAAAATTTGGAGCGAAAATGAGAGGTGATGTTGGAGGGGGGAACAACAATTAAGAGTTCAAAAAGAGGTGGGATTAAAGAAAGGAACAGACAGAAAAAGAAGGAGGGGTAGTCCTGCAGATAAAGTTCTAGTAGCCTTCACAAAGGGAAAGAAACCTACAAGAGTAAAAAACTAGGACGAAGGACTCAGCTGGTAGCAGTCTGGGTTAATGATCCTGCAATTCAAGGATGGAGAGGACCGGTGGGAAGTAAAGCCACAGGGTTGGTAAAGGGGCAGCACCTACTTCAAACAAGTTCGGACAAATCCTTTCTTTGCCAAGACCTAAAAAAGACTACAGCTGTAGCCTCATCCAAAGAACTCAGGAGCAGATGTCTACACTACCTCAGAGTGTGCTCAGATAAACACAGAAATAGGGCTTGGAGACTGCTGCACCCAGTGTGGTTAACAGAGGTTTGCAAGAGGAGTTTATCACTGTCATTTAGAAGTATAGAACCTGGAAGTTTAGGCTCTGGAATCTCACTGCCTATGCTGAAATAAATGCCAGCTCAGCCACCTAACAGACCTTTGACCGTGAGCCAATTGTTTTAACCTCTCTATGCCTCAGCTTGCTCATCTGAATAACTGGGATTGTAAGGCTTCAATCCTTAGCACAGTATCTGGTTTACCAAGACACTGGTGTACCACTCAAGAACTGAGATTTATTCAAACACTGATTCTCTCAGCCCACTCAGTGACTAGTGGACTCCTGGGGTGGTCCCAGGGCTCCCATATACAGCTGAGCGGGCTGTATACTGAACAACTCTGGAGGGAGGCATTATTCATACCATAGTCATTATAGATCTGCATTTTTATTACAATAATTTTCCAACAGATGGCAGTAAAGTAACCTGAGAAAGGAGTATTTTTTCCCTTATCCATACAAAAGAGTTGTATGGACTAGCAGAAGTACAGGACAGCAAGAATCCCCTGTGGTACACACTCAAGAAGCTCACAGTCAAACAACATAGGTTAAGGTAAGATCGTAGAAATCCGGGTGTGACAGAGCTCTGGTCTCTTATGCAACCCCTTACTTTCTGTTCCTGCCAACGAGAAGCGGAATGGCCTTCAGCAGCAGGAAGCAGTTTGGGGGAAAGCTCTCTGAAGTAATTTCTGTCCTCTGCCAAACAGGAGTCTACTTTTACAGCCTAACCCATCTGTTCCTGCTCCTTAGTCCTTCAAACAAAACACGCTTTTAGAAGAGGTTTTCCTAGTCCGAGCATGATGACAAATCTGTATGTCTGAGAACTGAAAGACTGAAATGAAATCTTAACACTTTTACAGAAATCTAACCAACCTGGGGAAGCAACATGGTCAGAGTATTCGCTGATGCATGATTTGGGTTTTGGCTGCTTTCTTCTGAAAGTATTTGCTAACATCACTCTCTTGNCCTAGTCCGAGCATGATGACAAATCTGTATGTCTGAGAACTGAAAGACTGAAATGAAATCTTAACACTTTTACAGAAATCTAACCAACCTGGGGAAGCAACATGGTCAGAGTATTCGCTGATGCATGATTTGGGTTTTGGCTGCTTTCTTCTGAAAGTATTTGCTAACATCACTCTCTTGCTTCACTCAAATGTTGGGCAGGAAATCTGGAATTCCAAGAACATACATTTCTGAGTCCTGCTCTCCAGAGGATCCTGGTGCAGATGCTAAGGAGAAAAGTGTTTCTTACTTGCATGTTGAGATTTTTGCCTAACATTATTAAATCCAAAAGAGATATTTAATATAAAAATATTGTAAGCCACATACTTTAAAATTTTCTGTTAGCCTCATTAAAGTGAAATGAAATAGGTGAAACCAATTTTAATAATATAATTTCAATTAAATCTAGCCACATTTCTTTCTTTCTTTCTTTTTTTTTTTTTTTTTTTTTATTTTACTTTACAATACTGTACTGGTTTTGCCATACATTGACATGAATCCGCCACAAGTGTACATGAGTTCCCAATCCTGAACCCCCTCCCACCTCCCACCTCATACCATCTCTCTGGATCATCCCCGTGCACCAGCCCCAAGTATCCTGTATCCTGTATTGAACATAGACTTAAATCTAGCCACCTTTCAAGTGCCCAATATCCACATATAACTTCATGGTTACCACCATGCTAGACAGCCAAAGATCCAAGACAATTTAAGAACAAGCTAAAGAAGGGAATTCCCTGGAGGTCCAGTGGTTAGGATCGTACTTTCACAGTCCAGAGACCAGACTCAATCCCTGGTCAGGGAACTAAGATCCCACAATCTGTGAGGTACTGACAAAAGAAACAAACAAAAAACCAAAGTAAAGACGAGCCTTCCTGTAAGCTCAATGAGGTACTGCAGAGCATGACAGTAAGACCTCAAGACAGAATGACATTAGTATCTTGTGTTAGCTTTGCTTTTATTGGCTCAGAAGATCATAAAAGGAAGTCAGCAGAATGACAAGGCTGAAGATTAAATAAGGGAGCAGTCAATAGAGAAACACATAGATGACTCAACTCCACCAACTTTCAGGTATGGTAGACCATTATAAGAAAACCGAAAGCAGATGAAAATGGCTGGTTTAAAACAGTGAATTTATACTCTAAAACTGATTGTCAAATTTTGTTCTCTAGTAAGACACTCTTTCTTAAAATTTTAGAAAAACCTGAAGACTCTATCCCGGAAGGCTCACACGTCTCAAAAAAGCATACGGGCACACCCTGAAGATTTTGCACTTTCTAGACTCCTGCAATAAAGCGAGCAGTGCAATAAACAAGTCCAAGAAGTTTTTGGTTTCCTAGTGTATATAAAAGTTATGTTTACACTACACTGTAGCCTATTAAGTGTGCCACAGCACTGTGTCTAAAGAAACAACATATCTACCTACATTTTTTAAATGTTACTTTTAAATTAAATACCTGCGGCTAATAGGATAGTTGGGATTATTAAATAACACGATGCATGTGAAGTGTTCAAAATATGAGCCATAACTATTAATGCTATTGTTATTACTGAATGATCACTAAATCTTTAAACCAGGAGGCATTAGACAACCAACTGCCACATAAATCCCACTTTAAACTACTTGGGTCTTTTACTATTGTGATAGTAACTATCACTATCTCAAGAGAAGTTGCTATTTAACTTGATACAATTCTTCTGGGATAATGTATTTGGAAAATTTTTTTACTGATATTCTTAGTGATTTTGTGGGGGTGGGGCACTTAGTACTAGCTATAAAGTTTGAATTCAGCCCAACTTTCTACACAGTGCTGGCTGGCCTAGGAAGTTGAGGTGAGTTTCTTCACAAAAGTCTAACATAATCTTCATACAGGGATACATAGCCCAGAGACAGCTACCAANAAATAACACGATGCATGTGAAGTGTTCAAAATATGAGCCATAACTATTAATGCTATTGTTATTACTGAATGATCACTAAATCTTTAAACCAGAAGGCATTAGACAACCAACTGCCACATAAATCCCACTTTAAACTACTTGGGTCTTTTACTATTGTGATAGTAACTATCACTATCTCAAGAGAAGTTGCTATTTAACTTGATACAATTCTTCTGGGATAATGTATTTGGAAAATTTTTTTACTGATATTCTTAGTGATTTTGTGGGGGTGGGGCACTTAGTACTAGCTATAAAGTTTGAATTCAGCCCAACTTTCTACACAGTGCTGGCTGGCCTAGGAAGTTGAGGTGAGTTTCTTCACAAAAGTCTAACATAATCTTCATACAGGGATACATAGCCCAGAGACAGCTACCAAGACATATCAAATTTGTCATACAAAAATAATATATCAAGTTGAAATTACATCTTTTTTCCTACCAATTGGAACAGTATTCTGCCTGCAGCAACTTCAGTACTGTTAAACAAAGTAGAAACGAAAAATTTACATGTTTACTTTTATGTTTATATAAAAATATGACTATGAGAAGAGTGGTTAAATCTGGAGCTTTCAGAGCAGAAAAACCAAGCCAGTATTTCTTCGCCTCTTTAAAAATCAGGTTTAATATTCCTTTTCTACCAAGTCTCGCTTTCCAGATTGGGGAAGGAACGTAAAAAGCTACATTTATTTGAAGATAAAAAGTTTAAAGACATCATATAAGTAGTTCTATTAAAAACTAGAATTCAGCAATCCTATGTATGTGTTTAAAAACAATACCCTAAGACCGCCTCGGATGAAACAAATTTTACAGAATGGCACACGCTCTCTCAACATTGTTTACTCAGAAGACTACAGAGGCATAACCTTAAACAGCAACTGTTACAACAGCTAAAACACAACACAAATACCCAGGACAAATGCCAGGTTAGGAGTTAAATGTAATTCATCATAGGAAATAATGAATGTCTCTTTGAGAAGTAGATTAACTGAACTATATTTTCTAATTACTGCAAGTCTCTTGTGCATTAATATTGCTATATTTCATCCTGCTACTCATTTAAAAGGCCAAACTATTTCCTCCGTTTGCCAAATTGTCTTTAAGTCTCTTCTCTTTTTGGAAGAGGCCCCAAAATGCAAAGCACAACTGCGGCTCTTCTCTCAAACAGCTCTCTGCCTGTATTATGAAACTCTCAGACAGGTTTATGCCTCAACTGAGTTTCATATGAATACAGAACTTTATGCATACTCCTGATATGAAGCTGAAGGTATGTCTCACCCATCAGATAATGCTCCTGTACTAGGACTAACTCAGATTGTATCAGTATTTGAGATGGCATGTTAATCATCACAACTACATGAATTGTTTATAATATGCCAGTAACCACACTCTATGTACATTATCTCACTTAACTATGACAACAACTCTAAGGGGTGGAAATTTTTCTCATTTTATAGAACAGAAAGCACAGGCTCAAGGAGGCTTGATGAGTCATTCAAAGTTACACACACCTAGTAAAAGGCAGGCTTCTTAACCTTTGAGTTCAGTACTTCTACTACATCACAAATAACTCAATATTGTGACAGTACTATTAATACTCTTTAACTGAAGTCACTAGTTAACTCCAGTAAATATATTTATTATGGAGAAAATCACTAAAACAAGATGAGATGAATAGCTAACATGAAGGTTACATGTAAAAAAAAGTATCAACTTTAGCTAACATTAGTTTTTATCCCATGTTACTAGATGTATCAGTTGACAGCTTATTTCTGAGTTCCTCATCCTGAATTAGGACATAAACTATAGCCTTTGATTTATCTAATGACCAGTTAGTTGCACATCAACTGAAACGCCTCTAATACAAATGTTTCACACAAATGCACTGGCTACAAGGCCATCAGGAAGACGGACTCGTGGAAGAGGCAAGACTTGGAAACCATTTCTTGTTAGTTGATGTCTTTGATGTTCAGCTTATGTAACCTATACAGAAAACTAACACTTTGGATCAAAACTTTCACCTGGCTTTCGATGAAGTCAATATCTGGTTCCAATAACTTTAATGGAAAAGGTCTAGAAACAAAATCAGAAAACTCATTTAAAAGAAGCCTCTGCAGGTTTCTCATATGAATAGATATTCCACGGCTCAGCAGATGGAATTGGTGCTTATTAGGCAGAGAATACATAGCTTGGGTTTTTTAGTCCAAGGTATTTTAAAATCCTAAATTCATCCACAGATAGGAGTTCCTCTATATTCCTTTTATTGGCCACCTTTCCCCCCAGAGAAGCCAATTACATGTCATCTTCATGACCAGTCTAGTTACGATATGACCAAAGCAAGTGGTAACTTATACTTCGAGCATAGGTTTCATTGCGTTTGTGCACTCAGTCACTCAGTCATGTCTAACTCTTTGGGACTCTGGACTATGGCCCGTCAGGCACCTCTGTCCATGCTGCAGTGGGTTGCCATTTACTCCTCCAGGGGATCTACCTGACCCAGGGATCAAACCTGCATCTCCCACACTGGCAGGTAGATTCTTAACCACTGAGCCGCCTGGAAAGCCCATGTTGCTTCATTACATACCTTATTATTTTTGTTCAAAGTGCAAGTTTAGTAACCCAGTTTCTCAAATACAAAGTTAAAAGAATTTTTTTTAAACGATAGTAACTAACTATATTGTGATTTAGAATTCAAAAGTTTAAATGTAAACCAAAAAAGGTGAAATTTCAGCTCTTGGTCTTTAAACACTGTTTTTAAATGTAGGATTTGATTACATGATACATAGAATCTGACATAAGTTTTTCTTAAGAGAGTACTTTTACAATAAAATATAACTTTTAATACTTAACTATTTTGCACATAAATGTTTAGCATTTAGGTAATTAGTTTCTATACTAAATGCACAGATTTTCTATTGCAGGAAGACTTTCTTCAAGGACACCTAGAATGACAGAAAACAGTCAAGTGTGTGTGTGTGTGTGTGTGTGTGTGTGTGTGTGGGCCATGCCCCACAGCTTGCCCCACAGAAAACAGTCAAGTGTGTGTGTGTGTGTGTGTGTGTAGGCCATGCCCTACAGCTTGTGAGATTAGTTCCCCAACCAGAGATTGAACCTGTGTCCCCTGTAGCAGAAGTGCAGAGTACTCATCACTGGATGACCAGGGAATTCCTAGGTAAAATACAAAATTACACAGATGATTAAATTACACTGAAATATTTGGGTGTACAACATCAAATTACTTAGATATATAATTAGTATATTATAAAGCCTTGCATTTTTAACAATCAAAAAGTTTAAGTATAAAATTTTTCATCAGTAAGGTTTAATTGATCTAATGGCTAAATTATATATACCTATACAGAATTTTGTAACAGTAATGATAGAAAGCTGAGTGCTGAAGAATTGATGCTTTTGAACTGTGGTGTTGGAGAAGACTCTTGAGAGTCCCTTGGACTGCAAGGAGATCCAACCAGTCCATTCTGAAGATCAGCCCTGGGTGTTCTTTGGAAGGAATGATGCTAAAGCTGAAACTCCAGTATTTTGGCCACCTCATGCGAAGAGTTGACTCATTGGAAAAGACTGATGCTGGGAGGGATCGGGGGCAGGAGGAGAAGGGGATGACAGAGGATGAGATGGCTGGATGGCATCACCGACTCAATGGATGTTGACTGTGAACTCTGGGAATTGGTGATGGACAGGGAGGCCTGGCGTGCTGTGATTCATGGGGTCACAAAGAGTTGGGCACGACTCAGCGACTGAACTGAACTGAACTGAAGGTTATCTATGCATTTGTTGTTATTGTTGAGCCGCTAATTCATGTCCAACTCTTTGTGACCCCGTGGACTGGAGCACACCAGGCTTCCTTGTCCTTTGCCATCTCCCAGTTTCCTCAAATTCATGTCCAATGAGTCGGTGATGCCATCCAACCATCTCATCCTCTGTCGCCCCCTTCTCCTCCTGCCCTCAATCTTTCCTAGCACTGGGTTCTTTTCCAATGAGTCAGCTATTTGTATCAGATGGCCAAAGTACCAAAGCTTCAGCTTCAGCATCCGTCCTTCCATTGAATATTCAGAGCTGATTTCCTTTAGGATTCACTGGTTTGATCTCCTTGCTGTCCAAGGGACTCTCAAGAGTCTTCTCCAGCACCAAAATTCAATGCACAATATCTAATTCTATGGACAATATCTATGTCATCAATAAAAAAAATAGAGGCCTGAAGAACCAAGCTGGCAGTAGAAGCTGACTTCAAAGTACTACTCTTTTCACTCACCAAGTTACTTCATTCGCAAAATTACTAAGAAGGTCATTGTTTGTGCATAGCCTTTCTTGATGATTATTTCATCTAAAATAATATAGTTTCTATGCCAAGAAGCTCATGAAAGCTATATAGTAACTAGAAAAAAACAGTTTGGAGGCTCTTCAAAAAGCTAAACAAAGACTTATCATGTGGCCCAGCAATCCCAGGCCTAACTTTGCCACCCAAAATAATTTAAAGCCGGAACTTAACAGATAATTATATGCGAATGGTCAAAGCAGCATTATTCACAATAGCCAAAAGGTAAAAACAAAAACAACCAAAGTATGTATCAACAGATAAACAAATAAACAAAATACTCATGGAATATTATTAAAATATTTTCCAGCCATAAAAAGGAATGACGTTCTGACATATGCTACAATAAGGATTAAACCTGAAAATATGCTAAAAGAAGATACTCACAAAAGGACAAATATTGTACACGATTCACTCTTAAAATATCCAGCATAGTGAACTCATAGAGACATGAAGTAGATTAGGGGCTGCCAGAGCCTGAGCTGGGAACGAATGGAGGACTACTGCTTAATGGTTACAGTTTCTTTTTTGGGGTGATGGAAAATTTGGAGTATAAACAGAGGTTATGGTTGTACAATAGGCTGAATATAATTGATGTCTCTGAATTATACACTTAAATATGGCTGCAAATTTCATTAGATTTTTACCACAATAAAGGCATCAGGAAGTAATTTCCTTGACAGAATCCTTTATAACATTCTCCATCTTCAAAACACTTAATTCTAGAATCCTGCCTTTTAATAACTATCAAAATTCTCCAGGCCGGAATACTGGAGTGGGTAGCCTTTTCCTTCTCCAGAGGATCTTCCCAACCCAGGGATCGAATCCAGGTCTCCCGCATTGCGGGCGGATTCGTTACCAGCTGAGCCATCAGGGAAACCCATAAACAGTTCCAACATTAGAAAATAACAATATCGGAAACCAAGTAAAAGACTTATGGGAATTCTCTGTACTATTTTTGCTATTTTTCTGTAAATCTAAAACTGTTCTGAAAAAAAGCAACTTGAGTTCTCTATGAGTTCAGCCCAAATTACACAAAAACTCCTTGAACCACCTTTTATTTTTTTATTTTTATTTNCTCTCTCAGAATTTTCCACAGTTTATTGTGATCCACAAAGTCAAAGGCTTTGGCATAGTCAATAAAGCAGAAATAGATGTTTTTTGGAACTGTCTTGCTTTTTCCATGATCCAGCGGATGTTAGCAATTTGATCTCTGGTTCCTCTGCATTTTCTAAAACCAGCTTGAACATCAGGAAGTTCATGATTCACGTATTCCTGAAGCCTGGCTTGGAGAACTTTGAGCATTACTTTACTAGCGTTTTCATTCAGTTATATTCAAATATAATTGACTATGTAAGTTTAAGCTATACAGTATAATGATTTGACTTACATACATCATGAAATGATTATCACAATAGTTTAGTGAACATCCATCATCTCATGTAGATATACAATAGAAAAAAACATTTTAAAAAATAATAAAAATAGACCTACCATATGACCTGCGATCCCATTACTGGGCATATATCCAGAGTAAACCAAAATTCAACACACATAACTCTGATGTTCACTGTAGTACTATTTACAATAGCCAGGACATGGTAGCAACCTATATATCCATCAACAGAGGAATACATAAAAGAAGATGTCGTACATATATACGCTGGAATGTTACTCAGCCATAAAAAGGAATGAAATTGGGTCATTTGGAGAAATGTGGATGGCCTTAACGACTGTCACACACAGTGAAGTAACTTGGAAAGAAGAAAAAAAAAAGAATCATATATTAACACATGTATGTGGAATCTAGAAAAACATAGATAACCACATTTGCAAAGCAGAAGTAGAGACACAGACGTGGAAAATAAACATATGGATATCATGCAGGAAACTGGTGGTAGTGGGAGGGACTGGGAGACTGAGATCAACATATATACACTATTGAAAGTATGTTTAAAATAAACGACCAATGAGAACCTACTATATAGCATGGGGACTCTACCTGATGCTCCGTGGTTGCCGAAATGGGAAGGAAGTCCAGAAAGGAGGGGAATATGTGTGTACATATTGCTGATTCACTTTGCTGTCCAGTACAAATTAATACAACATTGTAAAGTAACTATACTCTAATAAAAATTAATAAATTAATTAATAAAATAACTGTTCATTTCAAATGAATAAACATTTAAAAAATTTCTCAAATGAATAAACATTTAAAAATCTTCTAAGTTTGTATCTCTAATACAATAAACATCACTGCCTATGAAACAAATAAACAAAAGTTCTTTGAGGGCCTTCAACAAATTTTAAAGAGGTCCCAGGACAAAAAAGTTGAGACCCATTGTACTACACACATAATGAAATAGGAAAATGTGAAAAGTACAATCAAAGTACATTGACCCTGAAATAACCAAGAACTTGGAATTAGCACACAAGGATTTAAAAACAGCTATTATAAGTATGGTCAAAGATGTAAAGAAAAAGAAAGATACTTAATGTTTGAACAGATAAGAAACCTCAGCAGAGAAATAAAACTATAAAAACAACCAAATGAAAATCTAGAACTGAAAAATACAAAATAAGAAATTTCCTCGCTGGGTTTAATAGCATATCAGAAATTATAGAAGAGTCAGTAACCTTGAAGGTAAGTCAATGAAAATTATTCAGTCTGAAGAACAGAGGGGAAAAAAGATGAAAAGGAATGAACAAAACTTAAATAATCTACAGAAGAATATAAAGATATCTAAAATATGAGCAACTGGAATCCTAGAATAAAAGTAGAGGGGAAAAAGGTGGCTCAGCGTTCTATAAATGCTAAAACAACAGGCCAAACCTGGACTGCCACCTGTTTCTGAATATAAAATTTTAACAGAATCCAACTCATTAATTGATTTACAAGTCTATGGCTGCTCCTGGTCTACAACAGAAGAGAAGTAGTTATGACAGACACTCTATGGCCAATAAAACCAAAAATACTCGCTGTGTGATTTACAGATAGCTTGTTCTCCCTGAAGTAGATCTTTTATATTCTAACTGGATTTTTTGGTCTAGTACTCCATCAATTATTGGGAGAAGGTATAGCACCAAAACCTCCAACTAGGATAATAAATCTGTTTATTCCTCACTTTAGCTGTCAGATTTTGCTTGATGTATTTTGAAATTCTGTTATTGGGTACTTACACATTCATGACTGTTCTGTCTTACTGATAAATTGGTCCTTTCTTCAATTTATGGCTCTCTTTATGTCTGGCAGTACTCACTGTCTTGAAGTTTGCTTTATCTGATGTTAATAAAGACAATTCAGATTCCTTATGTTTACTATTAGTATGGCATGTCTTTTTCTGTCTAAATGTATTTCTTATAAGCAGCATACAGTTGAGTCTTGCTTTTTATACATCCAGCGATCTCTGCTTTTTGACTGGAATATTGAGTTCATTTATACTTTTCTCTCAACTGCTTTTAAGAATTTCTTTTTATCAGTATTGAAGTGGATATACTTTATTTATGGGTTTTGAATATAATTATATCAACCATAAACACAGATGAAACAACTTTGTGTGCCAGAAAATAATTCTTGATTATGAGATTTCAGGTCTTCATTTTGTTTTCACTTAAAGTAATAAAAGGTGCTTGCTGATCATTAACTGGAGAAAGCTATGAAGTCAGTGAATCTGGAAACTAACATTTATGACACGCAGATGGCCAAGAGGCACAGGAAAAGATGCTAAACATCATTAATTATTAGGGAAATGTACATCGAAACTATGATGAGGTATCACCTCACATCAGTCAGAATGGCCATCATTAAAAATTCTACAAACAATAAATGGTGGAGTGGGTATAAAAAAAAGGGAACCCTCCTACACTACCAATGGGAATAGAAATTGGTACAGCCACTATACATTCTTTAAAAAACTAAAACTACATCTACCACATGATTCAGCAAGCCCACTCCGGAGCATATACCTGGAGGAAACCAATATTCTGAAAGATACAGGCATCCCAGTGTTCACTGCAGCCCAGTTTATAACAGTCAAGACATGGGAGCAACAGAGGAATGGATACAGAAGATGTGGTGCATGTAAGGAATGGAACATCGAGTGCATGCCCAGTCATGTCCAGTACTCTTACAAGCCCACAGACTGTAGCCCGCCAGGCCTCTCTCCGTGAACTTTTCCAGGCAAGACTACTGCACTGGGTTGGCATTTTCTACTCCAGGGAATCTTCCCAATCCAAGTATTGGACCCGTGTCTCCTGCATCTCTCACTGACCCACCTGGGCAGCCCTACAATGGAATATTACTCAGGTCATTAAAAGGAATGAAACAATACCCTTTGCAGCAACATGGATCGATTATCATACTAAGCAAAGTTAAGTCAGAAAGAGAAAGACAATCATGATGTGATATTTCTTATATGTGGAATCTGAAAAATCATACAAATGAACATATCTATGAAACAGAAATGGACTCACAGACATAGAGAACAGGTTCGTGGTGCCCAGGGACAAGGGGTGAGGGAGGGAAAGACTGAGAGTCCGGGGTTAGCAGATGCAAACTGTCATAGGATGGATAAGCAACAAAGTCCTGTTCTATAGCACAGGGAACTATACTCAACATCCTGTGATAACCTATAAAGAATATGAAAGAGTAAAGTAAGGCAGACAGAAAGACAAATATCATAGGATATTACTTACATTCAGAATCTTAAAAAAAAAAAAAAGGTACAAACATACTTATTTATAGAACAGAAACAGACTCATGGACTTAAGAGAGCAAACTTATTGTTTCCAGGGGGAGAGGGTGGTGGGGAGGGACAGATGAGAAGTGACATATACACACTGATATATTTAAAACAGATTACCCAGGGATCTACTGTATAGCACAGGGAACTCTGCTCAATACTCTGTAAGAACCTTAATGAGAAAAGACTTTGAAAAAGAAAAGTTTCAACAGGGAATGCAGCAGAGAGATCTGATGTTGGTTAAATTATGGACTCTTTCCAATTAATTGGCTCTCCCTCCAAAGCAAATGTACTAAAAATAAAATGACTTCTTTTTTGAAAAAAAGATTTTTTTCTTTTAATCATTCTTTAAGCAATCTGACTGTTACATGCCCTGTAGTTTTCTTCTTGTTTCCTATTCTTGGTATTTGTTGAGCATCTGAGATCTGAGTTTTTCTCCTCCAATTACACATATAATAGACCGCCTAAAGTTGTCCCACGGTTCATCAAAGCTTTGTCCATTTTTTCCTGTGTTTTCAAAATTTTCTGTTTCATTTGGGACATATCTCTGCTGCCATATTTTTAAGTATTCCTGCAGTGTCTAATGGCAGGATATACATTCTCTTCAGGTGCACAAGGTATATTCACCACAACACAGCATCTGTCAGGCCATAAAATAAGATTCAATGAATTTTAATACTGAAAAATTTATATCTTTAACATTTACATTTTAAAAAGCAAAATACAAAATTAATGACGTAAAGTTCTATCTTAAGTGCAAGGTAAATCCAAAGTAAGCAGAAGGAAGGAAATTAAGAGCAAAAATCAATAAAAAGAAAACAATGAGAAAAATTAAAAAGTTAAGAATTGGTTCATTTTTGGTGTAGCATGCTCCAGAAAACAGTTCCTCAAAAGGTTAAACATAAAGTTATCATGTGAACCAGCAAGTCTACTCCTGTGTATCCAAGAGAAATCAAAGCATATGCCCACACAAGAGAAATGAAAGCATATGTCCACACAAAAACCTGTATATGAATATTCCTATCTGGATTATTCATAACAGCCAAAAAGTAAACAGCCCAAATTTCCATCAGAAGATGAATGGATACATAAAATGTGGCATATCCATATAATGGAATACTATATGGCAATAAAAAGGAATATTGTAATATGAATAAGTGAAAACATTATGCTATTTTTTTTAAGCCATAAAAGACCATATATTCTATGATTCCCCTTACATAAATGTCCAGAATAGGTAAATCTATGTAGACAGAAAGAGCTTCCCTGGTGGCTCAGATGGGTAAAGAATCCGCCTGCAACGCAGGAGACCTAGGTTCTATCCCTGAGTTGGGCAGATGCCCTAGAGAGGGAAATGGCAACCCACTCCAGTATTCTTGCCTGGGAAATCCCATGAACAGAGGAGCCTGGTGGGCTACAGTCCACAGAGTCACAAAGAGTCAAACACAACTGATTGCCTAGGATTCGGGAGCTGGAAAGAAAATAGGTGTGCAGTTTCTTTTGGAGGTGATGAAAATGCAGTAAAACTGACAGGCGCCATTTATACAATTCTGTAAATAAACTAAAAGTCACTGAATTAAATAGTTAATTAAATAAACTGTACGGTAAATGAACTGTAACTCAATAAACTTGTTATTTTAGAAAGCTAAATCATTAGAAATGTTTAATATTGTAAATTCTTCACTGGACTGATGTAGGCAAGGGAAACAAAAAAACAGAAGACACAAACTGCAAAATTTAGAAGGAGCTGTCACACCAGATTTTACAAACAATGAAAGGAAACAGGGCAAGATTATAAACAACTTTAATATATTTGATAACTTAAGAGAACTGAACCAATTCCTTTAAATACATCACTTAGCAAAACAGACCCAAAACAAAATAGAAAATCTGAATAGCCCTAAATCTATTAAAGTAACTGAGTTAACTGTCAAATGTTCCAACAAAGAAAACTCAAAGCTCAGATGGCTTCAGTGGTGAATTCTATCAAACATTTAAGAAAGACACAAATACAAACCAATCTTACACAAACTCATTCAAAAAATACACCAGAAGAGAGTATCTTTCAACTCATTTCATGAAGGCAGCATAATGCCAATACCAAAATTAAACAAAGATATTGGGGATGAGGAGGAAAATTACAGATTAGTTTGATAAAGACAGACCCCAGACTCCTTAACAAAGCATCAGTCAATGAAAGCCAGCAATATATTAAAAGGGTACTATATCATGATCAAGTAGGATTTATCACAACAACTCAAGGTGGTTTAACATTTAAAAATCAAGCAATGTATTATTACAAATACATAAGTCTGTGTATCTGCCTATACATACATACCTACACATACTCCCTAACTTTTTTCACTGAGGTGTCCTGAGAACAGCAATATCCCAACAGCAACAGGCACAATTAATATTCAGATGTCAGCTTCATACTATTCTTTCACTAAAAGGAACCAGCACTCCCTGGAGAAAAGGCTGATGCCAGGGCTGGGATAGCAAAGGTACAGAAAGCCTAGAACATCTTATTCTATCAGTAAGTAAAGCCCCAAAGAATGATGGGAACATGTTAAGATACAGAAGCCCCCAGAAGGGCTTCTCACTGGCCAAATGCAGAACAATTTGTACATCAACAAAAATAACAACAGATTTTCACCTACTGAACATAATAAGGACAATAAGTCCTATTATAAATTAATATTCAATGTTTGCTTATAAGAAAATAAACGTAAATGAATAAATTGAAAGTTTGAGAACTGGAATATTCACATCATTTCAAAGTACCTCCTTATAAAAGATTTATTCATTACAAAGGGAAAAACAGCTTTACAATGGAGAAGTTTGACAAATATCACCTTAATCAAAGTGAAAACCTAACAAGACACAATGAAACTGTGTACCACTTGATATCACTTTTGGGATATTCCTGTCAAAGACGCATATATAATCTAAATTGAACGGTGAGGAGACAACAGACAAACCTAAAATAAGGGACATTCTACTCTACAAAATAGCTGTCCTATAATTTTCAAAAGTGTCAAGGTTTATGGAAGTCAAAATAAGACAGGAACTGTTTGAGATGGAAGGACACATGACAACCATATGCAACATTTGATTACAAATTACAACCTTTTGCTATACATGTAGGACATTATTGGGACAACTGGCAAAACCTGAACAGGGTCTGATGATCACATGTTATTAATGTACTGGTGCCAATGTCCTGATTTTAAAAGTTGTATTGTGGCTTTATAGGCAAATGTCCCACATATTTGGAAATGATGGAGAATCAGCTCGGCAACTTACTCTCAAACAGTCCACAAAAATAAAGGTTTTTACTTTGTACTTGAAAGTTTTCTTTAAACTTGAAATCAGCTCAAAAAAGATTTACAGTCTTAAAAGAAAAATATACACAAACACATACACAAATACACACAGACAAATAATACACACAGAGACAGACAGACAGACAGACACACACACACACTTAAGTCTAACTCAGAGTTAATGAGCCAGAATCTCCAGGGAATAAAGGATTCATGTTAAAGAAAGTCTTCAAAGACTTTGAAGTGAAGTAAACTGAAGTCGCTCAGTTGTGTCCGATTCTTTGCAACCCCGTGGACTGTAGCCTACCAGGCTCCTCCATCCTTGGAATTTTCCAGGCAAGAGTACTGGAGTGGGTTGCCTTTTCCTTCTCCAGGGCATCTTCCTGAAGAAGGGATCGAACCCGGGTCTCCTGCATTGCAGGCAGACGTTTTACCATCTGAGCCACCAGGGAAGCCCATCAAAGACTTTAATATGTTTTAAATTCCTTATGAAAAATTTTTAGTAATCCTACAGTCATGACAGTAACGCTGAAGAAAGCTGACTGCATGACATTTACCTACAATACAAGTAAGGATGCCACTGGTCCTTTTCTTTCATTTTGCCATGCTACTTAATAACAAGTGTATTGTTCCTGGAAAGTCAACGTAAATAAAAGCCTGTCTCCCACCATACTTTGCTGTAGAAGATTATTGATTAGAAAGGTTGTGGGCTTCATCTTTGGTAAATAAATTCAAATCTAAAGATGTTTATTCGTGTAAACTAGGACAAACAAGATTTCCACCAAAAAATACCTATTTGCCATTCCTCATTAAATGTCAGGGAAGGTTCAAATTTACCTGCTCAATAAATGTTCTCACAGCCTGACAAATGTGGAATCACTAGCAAACAGGTCACATGGTTTTTCTAACTTTGTCTACAGTTTTAGTACATATTTTAGATTCTGAGATCTTATCTGAGTTCAAATAAGCTGAATAACACAAAAAGCATTAACAACAATAAATAATTAGATCTTATAAAAATAAGAATTTCTGTTCTTCAAAAGAAAATGAATAAAGAAGCAATAAAAAGACAAAGAACCCAATTTTAAAATGGGCAAAAGTTTGAACTCTCTTCAAAACAAACTTCAAAGACAAGACTTAAATTTTTTTATTTTGAAATTTTAAATGAACATCTGATGAGATATGAGATTTTTTAATGGATATGACTTAATATCTTGTTTTGAAATACATTAAAAGTACATTTTAAAATATATTTGAAAACTCATTTTCCTCCACACAATAAAGATTTAAGCTGGCTAAGAACTCTACCCACTGAAAACGTGTATCATCTAATAAACGTGAAGAATCATTCAATATTGTTAGTAATTCAACTTTGTTTTTTTTTAATTTTTTTTTAAATTTCATAAATAAAAATAATAAACCGAAAATAGACTGATGATTCATTTCCCACACGATAGCACACATGTTTCAGTGCCATTCTCCCAAACCTTCCCCCCCCTTCCTCTCCCTCAAAGTCCAAAAGTCCATTCCATGCATCTGTGTCTCTTTAGCTGTCTCATATACAGGGTTATCATCACCATGTTNTTTTGCGATCCCATGGACTGTAGCCCGCCAGGCTCCTCTGTCCATGGGATTCTTCAGGCAAGAATACTGGAGTGGGTTGCCATTACCTCCTTCAGGGGATCTTCCTGACCCAGGGATCAAACCCACATCTGCATCTCCTGCACTGGCAGGTGGGCTCTTCTACCACTGAGTCACCTGGGAAGCCCCTCACATACTATTTTATTATTTACTAATTTACTATGTTTACTGTCTGTGGTAAGCAGCAAAATGGCCCCTCCAAAGATATATCACTTTCTACTTCCCAGCACTTGTGAATATTACCTGTGTGGCAGCAGATATGATATAAAGTTAAGGACCTTGGGAGAAGGCACTTATCCTGGATTATCTAGGTGATTTTTAAATGTCATCACACATATCCACGTTAAGAGGGATGCAGAGGGAGACATGATACAGATAAAGAGGAGAAGGTGATATGAAGACAGTGGCAGAACCTGGAGTGACATGGCTGCAAGCCCAAGGGAGCCTCTGGTAACTGGAAACATATTCACTCCCCAGTAGGAGTGTGGCTCTGCCAACACCTTGATTTTAATGTGCTTCTGGCCTCTAGAACTTTGAATCATTTTGTTCATTTTATTCACTGTTTTTTGCCTAGCTCCTAAAATAGTGCCTGCCATACAGCAGACACCCAATAAATATTTATTCAGTGAATGAATAAGTGAAATATCCTCAGTCAAATACCATCATCTGATTAGAAAGAGTCAAGATTACATCTTTATTCAGACAAAGCCATAACTATTTCTATGGGTACATATATTAGGTAACATAAAGCATAAAAGCCAGAAAGTTATATACGAAACTCTCAAAAGGGGGAGAACAAACTAGACATTAAAAATACACTCATTAATAGTTGTATAATTAAAAACTAATTAATGTTCTGATTTTTTTCAAAAACCATCATTCTATTCTTAATATACTTTTAATAACAAGATCTATCTTCCCTATAAAATTTTTAACTGTTAATTTCTATTTGCATGAGAGATTTACATTGGAACAGCAATAAAGAGAAAAACAAGGGCAATCCTGAATCTGAAGTAGGCAATGAAGTGGACATTTAATATTTTTTTAATGGAAAAAACTACTAAAATTTGGCAAATGGTAAGAGTATCATACAAATAATAAAAAACAAGGACAACTTTTCCTCACTGAAGGCTACACTATTTACATGGAGAGTAAGAAAAACTGTTTCGGACAGAAAAGTTGAAAACCAGAGAAAGCAAAGAATCTGCAGCTTTGAGTGACTTATATACAAATGAAATAATGAAGAAGAAATATTTCCAATGAAATGGGAATATTTTTCTAGTAAGGAAAATAAACTTACCGGCAGCATGTAGTTGATCTGCCAGATCATACAACAACTTAAAGTTCTCTCCACTCTTCAAACCCCGACCTCATTTAAGATGAAAAAAAAAAAAAGAATTAACCAAATATAAACTCCATTCTGTAAAAATTTTGAACTTCATATACGTGAGTGAATCTTCATATTATACAACTGCCATCGTCTCTATAAAGCCTTTCCTAAGATCTCCAATGATACTCTTGTACTTTTCCAATAAAGCATTCAACACTACTGTAATTCTGCAATTAACCAACTGGTTAACTACTAGTATAATTAGTCTTTAAAATCAGTCTTCCCCACTAGAACAAAAACTCTTTAAATACAAGATTCATATCTATCTTAGTCACTGCTATGTTTAGCAATACTTAACTGAACAACTGAAAGAAGACATCCCACTAGTCTTTAAACTCCTTAATAGCAAGAATAATCCGTTTTTTCCCCTTTATTTCTCCAGCACTTTGCAATGGGCCTGGCAGAGAACATATACCTAATAAACATTTATTGAAAAAAATAAGTGAATAAACTAGTCAGATATGCCTTTCTGAAATATAAATTATTTCCTCTCAGTGCCACTTGCAATAAGAGGTTGTTTGGAAGCTTAATTATTTCATTTGATGTTTAGTTTGGAAAGATTTTTCAATCATAGCAGTCACTGTTTTAAAAAGTCAGTAGGCTATGCAATATGGGTCTTTTTGTTTGTTTCTTGGGGTTTTTTGTTTGTTTTGTTTTTAAATAAGAAGCATGATATACAAAAAGAAGCAAGTCCTGTGCAATATTAACAGTTTTCATGTTAAATGTGAAAAAACTTTGAAAGAGTTCTCCATAGAGACTTGGACTGTGCTGCAAGACTTTTAAAATAGAGCAAAGGGTCACACAACACAGCCTTGAGATTCCAACCAGTCCTTTCTTTGCTTTAGAAGTTAACCATACTCTTCAGAATGACACAGGAGTCAGTCAAAATGACAAAGATATCAAGTTGCAAAGCTATGGAGTTGAGATTTGTACCATGCTCCCCCTGGTGCCAATAAAACAGATTTGCAACAGAAATCCAAACTATTAAGCTAAAGATTTCATTTTCCTAATAGGTAAAATGGGACTAATACTCACAACTTACTTCTGACATCTGAAAAAACACCTGTGCTCCATTAAAATTAAGTATTAATAAAAAGCAAAGTGTTTTAAGTTTACATCATTTTTTAAAATTACAGTATTAGACTTACCACCGGACACCACCACTTTGGCACCCGTGAGCTCTGGTCGATCGCTTTTTGTTAACTTCTGGTCAAGCCATTCTGATATTCCCACTGGGGAAGTGCTTGATGCTGTATATATTGATACATATAACAAAACAAACAGTATGAGTTCAAGTACTACAGTAAAAATAATTTTTTAAGAGAAATACACAAAGAAGTAATCACAGGAGACTTAATTTTATTAGTGTGATTTCTTATTTTTTGCTACTAATTTCATTCTCTCTGATTTTTGGAAAGACTTAAAGGGACTGGATTCCAGCCTTCACCATATTAGCTATATGACTTTTGAGAAGTGATTTAATTCTCTGAGTCTACCTATAAGACTGAGTAACTCTTTCTCTATGGGGTTTAATAAGATATTATATATATTAATGTGTTAACGCCTTCCATAAGTTTACTATTACTACAGTCTTTCATTATATTGAAGCTCTTTTATAATAAACAATGAGAGGAGAGTAAAAAATCCTTACATCAATATAACAAATTAATCTTAATGCACCCCACCCCTACCTCTTTGATATATACCAAACTATCACAGTACAAAAAAATAATATAAATATTTCTTACTTTTGGATAAACTTGGAAATATCATTTATTTAGATGTAGCTCTCAAACACCCTGCATTAGAGATTTAACTAGAAGTAATCTCTTATTCTAATATAATGTCTGAACCAAAAATAAAAAACTTAAACAAATACAAATGAACACTCACCCTTTTCTGAACTGGCACTACCTCCACTTGTTGCTGCAGCTTCAAAAGATGTTCCTCGGACAGAAAATACCTTCACTTTCTCATCACACTTCACTGTACATATAGCATTTCCTGAAATACACAGTTATTTTTAAAAACAATCATGAAAGGCAAAAAAATCCCCCAAATATTCCTTTGAGGTTCAGAATTTACTTCATAAAGATAAGGAAAAAATAACTGTAGATCAGTTAGGTTTTTTCTACCTTTACTAAATATAGGAAAAGGACTATAACATTGAAGAAATGTATCAGTGGCACTCTATGTAACTTTGGATGTCTTTAAAAATAGAACAAGTGCTGACCTGCATGGAAGAAACAAACTGGAAAAGGCTGTCACACTAATCAGGTACATTCTTCCTAAAAGGAATATAAACAAAAGCTTTCTTCTCCAAAACAACATGATCAGTAACTTAACAACATGAGCCGCAATAACTTAATAAAGACAAAGCTACTATGCTGCTAAGGGAAGAAAATAAGTGAAAACACGGTAAGGGCATAAAGGACGGGAAGTGTGTGCACCCAGATTTTTAAAGGATTTGAGACATTTCTTATAGATTAGCAATTACATTAAGAGTGACCTAAACTATGACCAAATACTTCCCTTTAAATACTACTGAAGATGAAAGGTTTGATTTGAGTTCAATCAGAAAGATCAAAGAGTTCATTGCCTTCTCCAGCCCCACCAGAGACCAGTGTGCTTAACAAAAGATCAATGGACTAAAAAGACACTGAACTGAATTTCTTTTTTTTTAATTGGAGGTTACTTACTTTACAATATTGTACTGGTTTTGCCATACATCAACATGAATCCACCACAGGTATACACGTGTTCCCCATCTTGAAGCCCCTCCCTCCTCCCTCCCCGTACCATCCCTCTGGGTCATCCCAGTGCACCAGCCCCAAGCATTCTGTATCATGCATTGAACAGGGGCTGGCAACTCGTTTCGTATATATTATACATGTTTCAATGCCATTCTCCCAAATCATCCCACCCTATCCCTCTCCCAAAGAGTTCAAAAGACTGTTCTATACATCTGTGTCTCTTTTGCTGTCTCGCATACAGGGTTATCGTTACCATCTTTCTAAATTCCATATATATGCGTTAGTATACTGTAGTGGTGTTTTTCTTTCTGGCTTACTTCACTGAATTTCTTAATGTAGATAGAAATGAAATAGAAGCAGCAAAGAAGACTGAAATTATTTTTTTAAAAAAACAGAGTTTTCTTTTCCAAGAGCCACTTACAAAATATACTAAAAGGAAACCTAATTTTTATTGATAACTGGAAAAATCTCACTCTGTACATGGAATGACCAGGAAGGAAAAAAGCATGTTTTAAATCTATCAGAGAGAATGTCATATCACAGTCCAGCAGCAATTCTAACACTCAGATAGATCTAACACTAAGATTTTCTTCAGGAAGCTTTAGGATGATCCATGCTTCAAAATCCTATCTTCAAGGTTAATTTCTGCTTTTAGAATTTTCAAAAATTTAACATACTGATTAACTATTTTCCTTGGGTGCTCACCTGCATAAATGGTTCTCACAAATGTGTCAGGTGATTTGATTGCAATGATGTCAGAAATAGGGGCAACATCAAGTTTGGCTGCTATTCTGGGCAAAAGGTTCTAAAAGCAAAATAAGTAGCGAATTATACACATATATGCTGATGGATGGCTATAAAATATTAGCAATAACATTCTCTAAAAGCAAATTCTATAGAAACTTTATTTTGAATATTTTATATTTCACATGCATCTTTAGACACACAACAACTTTAAGCACAACTTTTTGGATAGTCTTTGAACATAAGTAAGAGTCGATCATTACTCTAACAACATTAAGAGTTTTATGAGTTTATAGCAATAAACTACCCTAACTCAGTACATTGAATTATGAGATATGATATTTGCTTTAATGATCATTTAAAAAGTGTGACAGTTATAGATTATTGAATTTAGTTAAGATAGAAAAATAATTAGAGTAGTAAAATTCTCAAATACTAAAAAAGAACATCCTTATATATTTACTTAATGTACCTGAAAGAAAAAATTCCAATTCAGACATGTTTACCTTTTTAAAAAGTGATGTTGCATTAAAAAAAAATAGAAACTAATAGAAGTGTCCATCAGTAGGGCATAGGTTTACAAATTATAGTAAATCCATATAATTTTAAAAATGAGAAAAGTAAAGCACAGCCTTTCTCTCTCTCTACACACACACACACACACACACGTATATGCTTTCAAATCTCTGGAATAGATACATGTGGTAACTTTGCTCCCACTAGTAGTCGCTGTGCCTACCACAGTGGCCACGGGTGATGAGGAATCCGGGTTCGATTCCGGAAAGGGAGCCTGAGAAATGGCTACCACATACAAGGAAGGCAGCAGGTCATTGGGCAAGCCCCAATAAACCCAGGGCTTAGTTACTCCACCTCACAGTAAGAGGAAGAGAATCTCTGTGCTTTTATTCTAAATTTCTTGGGCTCTAAAATAGAATCAGTTAGTGAAGAATGAATATGCATACTTACTAGATGCAAAGGTTCTCTTAGATGATGACATCATCTAAGTGTGATTTTAAAAGTGAAGTGTTGCTTTTATCACAGAAATAGAAAGGGTAAATTCCCTACTGCTTTCTACACAGAGCTTACCCTATGGCATCTCCTAAACTCAGTACATGAAACCAGCTCCACCAGGTGAACTTTCATTGTAACAGCACTCAAGTTCCTCTTCTTCCATCCCCAAATCCTCTCTGTTCCTCTAAGAATTCTCTCAGGACCATCCTCTAATCACTCCTTTATTCTGCATCCTCTCACATGCATGTACAATTACTGGCACTAACATGTATTTTGTTTTAAAAGACATATTTTGTTTTAATAGACATAGTATATAACCTTCAACTAAGTTTATAAGCACCCTGAGAGCACAGGCTGTGTGTCTCCACTTGAAAGTGAAGTCGCTCAGTCATGTCCGACTCTTCGCAATCCCATGAACTACAGCCCACCAGGCTCCTCTGTCCATGGGATTTTCCAGGCAAGAATACTGGAGTTGGGTGCCATTTCCTTCTCCATCTAATAAGAGTTCTATATAAATTGATGCCAACAAGTATTGAAAGCTGGAGTCAAATTTCCTCCTGCTACATCCTCCAATTGTAAAGATTTTCTAATACTCAGTCTATTGTTACCTATATTATATATCAATTTCCTTTCAACCATAATAACAGAGCTACTGCAAAGCACCATAGTTTATAAATCCACAATCAGAAAAAAATTAAGATTTTATTGGAAATAAAGGGCTTGGGAAAATAATTAAAATGCCATTAAACATAGTTCTAACTTGGTAAATAAGAGGTTTAGAAGATACCTGCTTTTAAAACAAATCAAATGTGTCAGCATTTAAAGCCTGCTTCAGTAAGTAACTCTTTCCTTGAGGCACCTTCTTTAACTGTTCAGGAAATACGACTGGAATACTATTACCTGGCTGAGCAGATTCTCACACAAATTTTATGATATTCAGACTGTTTCTTTCTACAGCTTTAGAGTCTTTTTTAATCCCTTGAAATTTAACACTTTTTGTATTTCTACTCTTCCTTGTTTCACTGTAGCACCTCTTGAAAACAAAATTTACCACAGCACTTCAAGGCACACGTCTCAATGTCCTGAAAGGACAGATGGTAAACAGACACCTCTCGATGCTGTCTAACAGGCTACACCGCATGGTTTCACGGAAGGAGACGTAATAACTAACAGCGTTCTTTTGATGCACAAAAAGATGACAGTTTTAAAATTCTAGGTTACCAGTATAAAGCTGTGGTATCTTAAAAAGACAATCAGTGAAGAACTACTATAGAACAAACTGTCTAGCTTCAGCTGATGGACTCTTCCTCATTCCAAATCCATTCAGAAGCTGCAGCGCCAGCTATAATACTGTTATGTGACCTTTGTTCTCAAAACACCCATATATCAGTCAAAGCCAGAGTATTAAAATCTAGGGAATCAGCTACAACAAATACCCTTTCTTGGTTTAACAATTTTTTAGGTGGACTGTCATCACAGAAACTCAAGACTCATGAAATTGTTTGAATCATCTAACACAGAAACAAAACCCTCATAGATGGAATGGTCCCCAATGATCTTTTAGTCAATGTTGACCTGCAACATCCCAAAATACAGTAGCTTGATGTCAAGCCTCTGACGCAACCATTTCCAAGGAAAGTGAAAACTGCTACAGAGAAAACCCATTCCATCTTTTAATAGCTCTAACTGATAGACTGTAGGCATCACCTGGCCAAATTGCATTGTGTTACGTATCAGAAAACAAATTTCAGGAAGGTAAATAACTCATGCAGACCACTACCCATCTCATAGCACATTCAGACATATCACAATGCATGTGATCAGATTACACTTCTCTCTACCCTAAGGATGTCTTCAACCGCTACACAGCCCTTTCCAAATCTCTCAAATAGATAAACTTGGCCTTTCTAAATATCCACCAGTCACCAAAGCAAATCCATTTCTTATAATGGGTTACTAATTCAAATGGCGTTCACACAATGAGACAGTTCCACATTGTTATTTAAGAAAAATACGTTTAAAAATAGAGCTTTCCTCATGACAAAATCTGAAAATCTGGAAGTGGCATTATAAAAACTTATGACAAAGTCTCAAAAGAATAAAGTTGTCTCTATGACCATAGCTGAAAGCCTGGAGATAGCATTTTAACAGAAGTTATATAAAAATCTTGAAAGAATAAATTTTATCAAAACTATTATATTAATTCTGAAAGCCAGAATTAGCTATCTAAAAACAAAGTCTGTTGTACATTTTCAGCACCATGAAATCTAACCCTTCCAACTAGTGACATCAGATTCCACATTCTCAGTCTTCTCACCTTTCCAAAGGCAGATGCTCCAGCACAGATGTGTGTGTGATTAAACTGCTTCTGAGTTGCCAAAATCAATGGTGTCAGTTCCTCTGAGAATTAAACACATTTGATAAACACATTTTATAATATTTTCATATTCAGTTTTCAAGCATAATTTAGGCGTTAATTTTTTCCACTGGAAAAGCTCACCTGGAAGGAGGCCTTTGTACGCGTCATGCTGAGCCACCAGAACTTTCGCTACACCTGCTACTTTGCAGAGATCTTGTGCCACCTATGAATAAAAGTTTTTAATTACCCATCTAACAGAAAAATACTAATAGAGCCACCATTGTAGATTCCACAGACTACAAAATCTTAGTGGCCACTGTAAAAACTGTTCTTATGAGAAAAAGGGCTTCTTAGTAATAAAAGAAAATTATTTAACAAAGAAAATCTTAAGCCAATCGATCTTACGGTCTACTGACCCTCAACAAAAACTCTTGCCTTGAAAAAAGTACAAATTGATAAACCAAAATCAACTTAGCTCTCCACTCAAATGTAATTGTATATTGTGCTCTTCCCTTTTGCTCAATACAAATGTAAGTCCATCATTTTAGAAACAGTTAGGTTCTTTCACTCGTAACAATGACACAGCCAATACCTTTCAGACATTTCAGACTTAAGGTTCCGAGAACTAAAGAGCAAGACTTAACCACTCTGGTATGCAAGCCACTGCAGTTTATCTGACAATAATGATTTCTGTTGATATTAAAATCTATGATTCTGGGCCATAGAGAACGTTACAAAACTATAGAGAAAACAGTCCACTGTCAACCCCTGAGTTCTTGCCCATCCGCGCGGATTTATCTATAATGAAGCAAAATATTTTCTATCTTAATTCCTCTTTTCTCTTGTTTAGAATCAGGATGGCGTTTTGGGAAAGCTCTTTGACCAGTCAGATTTTTTGTATACAGAGAGCCATTAGAATTCCTTCTTTTAAATCTCTAAGTACAGCATGACCGGTTTCTGTTTCAGCAGAAACATGGCAATCATATTCTGGTCTACTGTTTTCTTGTTTACCTCTTGCTGATTCAATGATGAGCAAACATAAAAGGCCACACCTTCTGCCCTCCCTCAAAGGAGGGCAAGGTTCCAACAATATTCACTCAAGAAAGAAGGCAGTGCAAAAGTAACTCTTCTGAATCAGGTATTCACTGGCAGGGGATACTGTACTGTCAAATCCATCTCTTATTTCAGGCACTACACAGAAAAGTTACTTGCTGTCTATGATATATCTTCCAAGTTATATTAGATAAATTAAAATCACAGTTAAAAAAAAAATCAAATCCAGAACTTGTAATATCTGAAAGTAGGGCAACCAAAAAGATAGCTTAGCTATCTTTTATAACTATGCAAGAGTCAATAGTTGTTATCAGGATTTAGGTAAAGAAATCCACATAAGCACACACCTGCTTGAATACATTATTTTAAGATACCAATTTCATGTAAGAAATCGGCCAAAACAACACTAACTGAACCTGTATTATATCACATGCTCTGCATCAATGCCATGTAATAAAAAATAAATTAAATTGTCTAAAAAGTAACAAGCTCTCTTCTGGGTTTCTTCCCCTGAGGTCCAAGCTCCCAGCTACACAACTGGCAGATCCTGTATGGTGAGAGAGGCAACTGGTGGCTCAAGGTGCATAAGCTTA
The DNA here is from genome assembly GCA_006410615.1 of Neotragus moschatus. Taxonomy (NCBI): domain Eukaryota; kingdom Metazoa; phylum Chordata; class Mammalia; order Artiodactyla; family Bovidae; genus Neotragus; species Neotragus moschatus. Next base: position 1,748,778 of record SJYA01002789.1, read on the forward strand.
GTTTACAAAGCTGCCATTGTCTTATGTCAACAACCAAACAAAGAACATCTTCTAGTACCAGTTGTAGTTTTGGGAAAGTCCTCGCATTTGAATTCTTACACCAAGTAAAAATTAACACCCATGATACTTTTTCCAGATTTACCACTTTTAGGAATTAAAAGCAATTAGCAAGTATATTCATCAATACTAAAAAGGGATTGGCTATTAACCTCTGCTGCTGTTCCTGCTGCTAAGTCACGTCAACTGTGTCCGACTCTATGCGACCCCACAGACAGCAGCCCACCAGTCTCCCCCGTCCCCAGGATTCTCCAGGCAAGAACACTGGAGTGGGTTGCCATTTCCTTCTCCAGTGTATGAAAGTGAATAGTGAAAGTGAAGTCGCTCAGTCATGTCCGACTCTTCGTGACCCCATGGACCACAGCCTACCCGGCTCCCCTGTCCATGGGATTCTCCAGGCAAGAGTACTGGAGTCGGGTGCCATCACCTTTTCCGATTAACCTCTAAGGAGACTCAAATATTACCTCTCTGCTTGGCACCTGATGGCACATGATGGTGCCAGTGGAACTAAATCAAGTATTCCAGCTCATTTCATAAGACAAAACGCCTAGTGAGCAAACCTTTTAGTTTCCTTTTCACACACAGTAATGGTTGTGAAACTGACTATTTAATGAGGTTTAGGACCCATTAAACCTCATTAAATCCCAGTCCTCATTATAACTCTGTCGCCATCATTCCCTGTCTCTTCATGGCAATTTTATTTGCTATGGTTGACCTTAAAGATGTCTCACCTTGTCACATTTGGTTCCAGCTACTAAACAGGACACTTCACCTCCAAGATGTTTGGCTGCAGTGATGGTATTTAATGTAATGGGTGCAAGGGTATCATTTGCATGCTCAGCTATCACCAGGGTACTCTGAAATCGTAGCAATGAGGTCTAAAAAGAGAAGAAAAAAAAAAGGAAAATAATGTTGTGGTATAATTTTTGTTTTGCTCTAATTGGTAAGCAGGTGTAGTTTAAAGAGAAGCATATGCAATACTCAGTTCTATAAATGTATTTATAAATACTTGCTCAATAGCAAAATTGGGCTATTTTTATCTATCACTCTATTACTGATATTCCTGCTTAATAAAAATAGAAAATGCAAATTAGTATTCTACTGTTAGAAAAAAATCTTTTTATTATTTCCAAACAACTTTCCCACTAATCTATGTTCAACAAGAAACTGATATATGTACCTGAATTTAAAATCCTTAGAACACATTCTCAAACTAGGTATCAACTACCAATTACATTCACTTGCAGTCAATACTACTAAAGAGCAGAGTATATCCAGGAATAATGATAATGTAACCAACTACTAAAGTTCTACTGCTTCAGGTAAAATGAATTTAATACCAAAATAACTGATAATGTAAATCTGTCTTAATACAACACTACAGCAATTTTGCTAAAGTTTCAATTGTTTAAATATGCTTTCAAATTCAAAAAAGCTTTGGGGCTGTATCCTGGAACCAGTTAAAATCCTTCCAGAGGTACTGCGGGCTATCGAGAAACCAACATGTAGTTCATGGTCATTTGAAATAATATCAAACACCAGAAACACAAAGATGAACAAGAATGGTCCCTGCACTCAAAGTTTTCAAAGGAAATAAGACTTGTTCACACACAATTACAGGACAGAATAGTTTCCAATTAATGATAGTTTCCAAGCCAAAATGTTGGCAGCTGCAGATCACAGACAATCAAGAGGAAGACTGGAAGGAAGCCTAGGTGTTCTGACATGTGAGAGGATAAGGAAGCACACCACAGGCCTGAGGAAAGGAGGAAAACTGACAACTGTCCTTGTGGAAAATGGCAATGAGAAGAAGAGGCACTGATGACCACGCATCATGGTTCAGTGGTTTGAATTCAGCAATAATCTTCTGATCTGGAGTGGGAATGAAGAAAGCCTAATATAAAATGTACCCAGAGCTTGAATTTTATAAGGAGGTTATAAATGAAGGGAAGCCAGGCACAGGACTACAATGCTGGTCACGCAACTAAATCAACAGAATACATATTTTTTGTTTACTATTCTGTACATACCCTGGTAGCTCAGATGGTAAAGAATATGCCTGCAATGCAGAAGACCTGGGTTCAATTCCTGGGTCAGGAAGATCCCCTTGAAAAGGGAATGGCAACTCACTCTAGTATTCTTGCCTGGAGAATTCCATGGACCAGGGGATCATAAAGAGTTGGGCACTACTGAGCAACTAACACCTTCACTTTGATCTTTTTATTAATACTTAGGCATACCAGTTCAACTAGTTTCCATAATCATTTATGTTACGAGAAATTTTTTATGACTATAAACAATGCCGAGATGACCCTTCTCATAGCTCTCTGTAATCTTCCTCAACAGATGAGATATCCTTTTAGTCCAGTAAGACTAAAAGTCCAGATTGGAACTTGCCCAGGGTACCTCAGTTGCTCTGCTTTGACTAAGCCAGATTCTGTACAACCTTCAAGATAGGGGCCCCTTTTCCCCTAAGCTTCCTATCTCTACAATGCAACCCATTCCTTCTCCTCAGCCCTCTAAGCCTCCTCGATCCTTGATGAACCAATCCCAGAGCTGAGGGCCATAGATTCCAGGGCAAGCATTCAGGGGTAGAAAGGCTTCCAAAGCCACAGGATGAGGATGGGAAGAGGATACTGAAGAATCTGCCAGAGGACAGAATTGCTACATTGTTTATTAGTGGATGACATTTATCTTTTTCTCAAAGGGAGCAAGCTGCTGCTGCTGCTAAGTCGCTTCAGTCACGTCCGACTCTGTGCGACCCCATAGATGGAAGCCCACTAGGCTCCCCCGTCCCTGGGATTCAAAGGAGGAGAAAAGGAGACTTCTGTTTTTGCTGAATCAAGTCTCTGTATAGCTTTTATGTTTTTATAATTAAAAAAAAAAAACTCACAGGAGGTGAGAATTTTTATGGTTAAGGTTAGAAATCTTTATGCACATCTTAAGATTCACTTCTTATGACAAAATCCAGGAATGTTAGATCAAGAGATAGACACACTTTCAAGGCTTTTAACACTGATTGATGCAAAATGTTTTCCAGAAAAGTTGTAGCAATTCACAATTCCTTCGATGGCATGAAAGTTCTTAGAAGGCAAACACCATGCCTGTTCATTTTTGTATCCCCATTGTCTAGAACAATGTTTTTTCCGATATACACCTGTAGAATTACATGGTACCTCTATTTTAATCAGAAGGGCACACAGTAAAGAATTGTGTAATTAGGATCCAATGGCATAATTTATGCTTCAAATCACATTTAACAAGAATTGCCAGTAACAAAGTATTTATTACCAATATATATCAGACACCATATTTTTGATTATGCTTCACATATCATTTACCATAAAATTTATGAGCTTTTCATCACCATTTAAAGAATAAATCCAGATTTGGTGGCAGAAGGCCCATATTTGCTATAAATTATAGTTCTATAATAAGATAAATTGGGTAGTTTCCTAAGGAATTGTCAAGCTTTTCAGAACTTCCAAGGGAACACTGCATATTCTTCTTAAAAGGCTATTCAAAAAAATTTTAAAGAATAAACAACAACAAAAGAATATATAAGAAACTACTCAGTCCATCTATCTGACCAGTCTTGACTAAACACTACATATATCCTAAGACACTTCACATTACTTTACCAACTGAGTCCTTTATAGTTTAATATTAAGGTTTCTTTTAATTCACTAAGGTTTTTTCTAATTCAATATTCTACCTTCTGTTCTCACATACCACCTCAAGAGAAGCCATAGAACCTAAACATGGTTATGTAGCTTAATTCAGCAATAATAGCTGTGTGTCGCCTGCAATGGAAGAAACTTGTCTGTGGCCTTTAAAATGTTATTCCTTAAACCAGAGTCCAGTCGCTTCATCTTCAAATTGAGGGAGACAAACTAAACCGAAGGTTTTCAAACTATACTCCATCCAGGAAGGCACCAGTGGAACCAACACATAGAATAAAGTGAGCACCAGGCAGACAGGGCTGCCAGAATGATCTCTTACTTTGCTTTAACCAAAATTAACCAAACTAACATTATTGAGCCCTCTGAAAAAGAAAAGAAAGCAAAAGTTGTTCAGTCGTGTCTGACTCTTTGTGACCCCATGGGCTACATAGCCTGCCAGATTCCTCTGTCCAAAGAATTCTCTAGGCAAGAATACCAGAGTGGGTAGCTGTTCCCTTCTCCTGGGGATCTTCCCAACTCAGGGATCAAAGCCCGCTACTAAGATTAAATTGTATTTAAAACTCAAAAATCCTTTATGATGTGGTACTATTACTACCTTGAGTTTACATATGGAGGAACTGGAACTTAATGGCTACAGACCTAAGAAAAGAACCAGGTTAAAGTCCAGGTAGCTAGACTCAGATCTGACGTTTGTAATTAACAGTTCTCAAAGCATCACCATTTTTAGCTGTTTTATATATGGGTCATTCCTGTAATATTTCACCTAGCAAATATTCTCCTGCTAAAAATAATAGAACTGGTCAAAAAGATGACTTCGAAGGCCTCTTTTCCAGCTCTAAAAATCCTACAATGCTAAAATCCTATTTTAAACAAGTGGTGTTTAGTTCAGTTCAGTTCAGTCGCTCAGTCGTGTCCGAGTCTTTGTGACCCCATGAATCACAGCATGCCGGGCCTCCCTGTCCATCACCATCTCCCGGAGTTCACTCAGACTCACGTCCACTGAGTCAGTGATGCCATCCAGCCATCTCATCCTCGGTCATCCCGTTCTCCTCCTGCCCCCAATCCCTCCCAGCATCAGAGTCTTTTCCAATGAGTCAACTCTTCACATGAGGTGGCCAAAGTAGCATATCACAAAAAGATTCAAAAAGTACAGGTCCCATTACTGAAAAGGTTTTTAAAATGCAAGTTGTTTTATTACCTTGTGATCCACTGCATCTGTAGACTTTAGGGCCCTCTTTTTTTCTGAGGGAAAAAAGAAGCCAAATCTTCAACATTTAAAGATAACTGTTGAAATACACAATAAGGTAACTGCTCAGAAAAGAATCTCAATCTCTTCAAAACACTGCTACTTAAATTAATTAATGCAGACTGGTGCCACCATCCATTTTCGGTCATCAACCTTTTTGTGCGTGTGTGTGTGTGTCTAAAAGAAGTTTATTGGGGAGCACTCTTGGCTCCCCATGAGGCATCAAGGAAATATAACCGGGCAGTGGAAGAAACTGAACTGCAATACTGCAATGCAGCCACTAAAAAGCTCTCAGTTGATCTCACAAGGGAACCCTGGAACTAGGATGGCCCATCAATCTTGCCCAGAATTGAAGCAAGGGGGCTGCAGACTTTAGATGCCCTTTTATTGGGGGCTTTTTTTTTTTTTTTGAATAATCAAACTAAGTGACTAATGCACTTTTGGTTTTGTTTCAAATTCAATCCTGGAAGCAATACCATGTTTAAAAGGCAAGATATGTATCATATAAGAGAGCTCCCTGGTGGTTCAGTGGTTAAGATTCAGGGGGTGCAGACTGGATCCCTGGTCAGGGGACTAAGATCTCACATGCCTTGAGGCCAAAAACCATAACATAAAACAGAAGCAGTATTGCAACAAATTCAATAAAGACTTTAAAATACTTTTAAATTTTTCTTTTAAAAAAAAGAGCACATACAGTACGTATTAAATTAAAACAAAGGTAAACCGGTGAGTTAAGACAGACAAAACTCAAAAATGAAGTGACCTTGTTACCTAAAGAAAATCCTTACCCTTACTATTACTTCATTACCCACTAACAGTTATAGTTCACCTTAGTTCACAAAGTAATTTCACAGGTTTCTCCAGCTGCCTAACTAGATTAATTCTCTCCCCCAATACATATTCCCCAAAGACCATATACACCTTTCATGATCACTCTTAAGATAATGTGTTCAATGTCTATCTTCCCCCGTCTGTTTGGAAGGCATTGGGCAGGGACTAGGTCTGTCTCAGAAGGCAATAGCGACCCACTCCAGTACTCTTGCCTGGAAAATCCCATGGATGGAGGAGCCTGGTAAGCTGCAGTCCATGGGGTCTCAATGAGTCGGACATGACTGAATAACTTCACTTTCACTTTTCACTTTCATGCATTGGAGAAGGAAATGGCAACCCACTCCAGTGTTCTTGCCTGGAGAATCCCAGGGACAGAGAAACCTGGTGGGCTGCCATCTACGGGGTCGCACAGAGTTGAACACGACTGAAGCCACTTAGCAGCAGCAGCAGCAGCGGGTCTGTCTCCCTCTCCATTGTGAACTCAGTATCTATCTTTGAGTTTGATACATAGTGGGCATTCTGTGAATGTTTAGTAACTAAGAGAGAAGTTTCCCTCCAAATGATCAAAAACTAAAAAGCAACCATTTTTCTGTCATTGATAACTTAATTATCTAAGTACTTTAATATGTGTCTACCAAGAACAGTACACAAAGGCGCTAAATCACTAGAGATACCCTATCATACTTTTTTTTTTTTTCACTGATTTTTGGCTGCACTGGGTCTTCGCTGATGCCTGCCGGCTTTCTCTAGCTGTGGCGAGCAGGGGAAACTTCGTTGCAGTGTGCAGGCTTCTCATTGTAGTTGCTTCTCTGGGGTGGCACAGGCTCTAGAGTGCAGAGGCTCAGCTGCCCTATGGCATACGGGATCCTCCCAGACCAGGGACCAAACTAGTGTCCCTTGCATTGGCAGGTGGATTTTTAGCCACTGAACCACAGGAAAGTCTTCCCACTCTATCATATTTTTAGGGAACTTATCTGAACTTATTGACTAGACCAATGGCAACCCACTCCAGTACTCTTGCTGGGAAGGTCCCATGGATGGAGGAGCCTCGTAGGCTGCAGTCCATGGGATCGCTAGGGGTCGGACACGACTTCACTTTCACTTTTCACTTTCATGCATTGGAGAAGGAAACGGCAACCCACTCCAGTATTCTTGCCTGGAGAATCCCAGGGCCAGGAGGGCCGGGTGGGCTGCCGTCTATGGGGTCGCACAGAGTTGGACACGACTGAAGCGACTTAGCAGTAGCAGCAGTAAAGTGAAGTTTTCTTTTATATACCAGCTGCATACGCTTATTAAGTTGACTGGCCTTTATGAGACAGTATTCTTTTCAAGGATAGGGCTTAAAGAGGTTATCATCTCCCCACCCTTTCAAGGCTAGACTTCTTGAAAACAAAGTCCTTACACACAAACTCTGCTGCCTCACTTCACTCCTTCTGAACCTTTACTCACAGCAAACTGGCTTTCACTTCCACTCAACACTGAATCCAGTCTCTTCAAAGTCACCATCAACCTTGGATAGCTAAAGTTCAATCAACACATTTCTGTCCTCTTATTCAGTCTTAACAGTTTTGATCCTGCTTGTTCTTCTGTTCTTTCAGGAGCAACCAAGGATTGCTGTTGCTGATAAAAAGTCATGTACAACTCTTTTGCAACCCCAAGGACTCTAACCCGCCAGGCTCCTCTGTCCATGGGATTATCCCAGCAAGAATGCTGGAGTGGGTTGCCATTTCCTTCTCCAGGGAATTTTCCTGACCCAGGGATTGAACTCACGTCTCCTGCACTGTGGCCAGATTCTTTACTGTTGAGCCTGGGAAGCCCCTTTAACTGTATGTTCTTGCAGTGAGCTACAACAGGAGTTGGAAGGAAAAAAGCTGGAACCCTAACCCCCTACTCTACCCTTACAAACCTACTCAAAGCATAAAGCAGTAAGAATAGACATAATCTACCTCCCCCACCACCTTTGAAAACTAAATGGGGTTAAGGTAAATGGGCAGAGGTCTTTTTGTTTAACTCAAAAATTAAAAAGCAGGTACAAACTATAAAATCTTTCAGCTTCTACTGAAAAAGACAAATAATATATAATTAGTTACTCATCCCTATTTTAAGGCAACTTTTGTAATTTAAACATGTATATTACATTTCTGAACTTTAAATTACTTTAACCTCTTTAGTAATAAAATATGGTAGCTTTTAATCATGACTAGAAATGTCATATGACATTGACTATATTATTAAAAATACAGTCAATTTACTTCTCTTTAAAAACAGACAAGACGCTTAAAGTAGACACATTGGCAGCAGCATAATTTTATTTAATTCACTTCATGCAGTAAATCTTTCAGTATCACATCAAAGTTAGCTTTCTCTCTTCCTTCAAAAGAAATTAAAATCTGCATGTGAATTACAGAGTTCAAGCTCATTCATCAATGATAAACCATGGACTCTGAAAATTGTCATGTTCCTTCATACCAGGTTCATAGCTTCTGAAGCATAATAGATATGCCTCCCTGTCTGGGAATGAATATAGTAATAGGCAGATTCAAATAACCTTGAAAGTGTTGCTGTACTCTCTGTGTAAAATATCTCTTTGGTATCTTGAAAAGTATAATTCGTTTAGTCATATCCAACTCTTTGCAACGCCTATGGACTGTAGCCCACCAGGCTCCTCTGTCCATGGAGTTTCCCAGACAAGAATACTGGAGCAGGTAGCCATTCCTTTCTCCAGGGGAATCTTTCCAATGCAGGGATGGAACCCAGATCTGCACTGTGGGCAGATTCTTTACCAAATGAGCCACCAGGGCAGTCCCTTTGGTATCTTACTAGTCAACAAATCAATCTTAAATGCAAATGAACAAAATAATACTAATAATTCAGATTAATATTCTTGCAAGAATATTAACTACCTATTTTCCTCGTAGTGTGCTCCTCAGCTCTTTGTTTTGGATGGAAAACACTTTCATTAACAGGTAACACTGAGGAGCCCCCTCTAAAGATGAAGGACTTTGCTCAAGGCCACAGATAAGCCTAAATGGAAATGTAACTTAGATACCAAATGTGAATCATTTAACTTACATTCTAACAGCTTAAGGTATCTCTTTTCTTTTTTCACTGACTGCAATGAAAAACAAATATAAAATTTACCATCTCAGCCAATTTTAAATATATAGTTTAGTAGTGTTAGCTATATTCACCTTGTCATGTTAACAGCTTAATCTTTTAAATCTTTTAGTAGGTTAATCTATTATTAAAAGTAAGACTTTGTAGAAATGTATCTTTCTAAATTTATTCAGTTAACTACAGAACAATTTTTTTTTTTAATTTCTAGGGTATGGAGTCAGATAAACCATTCTGAATTTAGAGTATCATAAGTGATAGTAAACAAGTCAGACTGAAGGGACTTGTACTTCAGAAATCTGGCACAATTTGACCACCAAAACATTTAACAGTGGTAACAGATTATGGGAAATAGATGGGGAAACAGTGGAAACATGTCAGACTTTATTTTTTGGAGCTCCAAAATCACTGCAGACGATGATTGCAGCCATGAAATTAAAAGACATTTACTCCTTGGAAGGAAAGTTATGATCAACCTAGATAGCATATTCAAAGGCAGAGACATTACTTTGCCAACAAAGGTCTGTCTAGTCAAGGCTGTGGTTTTTCCAGTGGTCACGTATGGACGTGAGAGTTGGACTGTGAAGAAGGCTGAGCGCCAAAGAATTGATGCTTTTGAACTGTGGTTTTAGAGAAGACTCTTGATTGTCCTTTGGACTGCAAGGAGATCCAACCAGTCCATTCTAAGGGAGATCAGTCCTGGGTGTTCTTTGGAAGGAATGATGCTAAAGCTGAAACGCCAGTACTTTGGCCACCTCATGCAAAGAGTTGACTCACTGGAAAAGACTCTGATGGTGGGAGGGATTGACAGCAGGAGGAAAAGGGGACGACAGAGGATGAGATGGCTGGATGGCATCACCGACTCGATGGGCGTGAGTTTGAGTGAACTCTGGGAGTTGGTGATGGACAGGGAGGCCTGGGGTGCTGCGGTTCATGGGGTCGCAAAGAGTTGGACACGATTGAGCGACTGAACTGAATGGATTATAACTTACTGAATGAAGCACAGTTCCATGAGGTCATAAATAATAATACAAGGCTAACAAATGTAGAAGGAACGATGGAATTAGAAAAATCACCATTTTACATCACAGTAATCATTTCTCAGGCAAGAAGCATCACCAGATAAGACTAGTGAGTGAAAGGCTGATAAGAAACAGAAGAGTTATAGTCTCAGTGTATATCCCCATAAATTAGTTAAAAATCACAAAGGGAGGAGTAGTAATTTGACAGTCGAGAAACCTGCTGAATAACACTTTAGCCAAGTAATTAACACCACCACCAATGGAATAAACCAACATTATGAGCCCCCCAGGATGATCCACTGAGAACACAATACCACTCTGTAAAACTCCTGCCAAAAATACATAACCTGAAACTAATCAGAGGAAACACCAGACAAACGTAATGGGGGACAGTCAACAAAATAGAAGGCCTGGAGCCTTCAAAAATGCTGTTGTCATCAAAGCCCAAGAAAGACTGAGGAGCTTTCTGACAAAGACTCAGGAGACAGGAGAACTAAATGCAAGGCCTGATTCTGGACGATCCTAGACCAGAGTAAGAAATACGCTACAGAAGCCAACTGGTACATACAGAAATGAATAAACCCCAAGGTCCTACTGCTGAGCATCAGGGAACTATAGTTAATATCCTGATAAACCATAATAGGAAAGAATATAAAAAAGAATGTACATATATGTTTAACTGAATCACTTTGCTATACAGCAGAAATTAACACTGTAAATCATTTATACTTCAATTTAAAAAACAGTACAAAAAAATACTGCTACAAATGATTAACAAGACAACTGGTAATACATGAATGATATCTGCAGACCAGATAATGCATAGTATTGTATCATTGTTAAACGTGCTGATTTTGCCAATTATACTGTGCCAAAGAATTGATGCTTTTGAACGGTGGTGTTGGAGAAGACTCTTTTGAGAATCCTTTGAACAGCAAGGAGATCTAACCAGTCCATCCTCAAGGAGATTACTCCTGAATATTCATTGGAAGGACTGATGCTGAAGCTGAAACTCCAACACTTTGGCCACCTGATGCGAAGAACTGACTCACTGAAAAAGACCTTGATGCTGGGAAAGATTGAAGGGGATGACAGAGGATGAGATGGTTGAATGGCATCACTGACATGAGTTTGAGTAAACTCCGGGAGTTGATGATGGACAGGGAGGCCTGGTGTGCTGCAGTCCACGGGGTTGCAAAGAGTCTGACATCACTGAGCAACTGAACTGAACTGTGGTTATGAAAGGTGCATGTTCCTTGTTCATAGAAAATACACTAAAAGTTTTAGGAGTAAAGGGCATGTCTGCAATATAGTCTCAAATGGTTCAGAAAAATAACAGGCTGTATATATGAAGAGAAATAAAGCCAATGTGCCAAACTGTTAACAGCTGGTGAAATTCAGCAAAGGGTTTTGAGATTTCTTTGTGCTGTTCTTGAAACTTTTCTGAAATTTCTAAATTTTTAAAGCTAAATACGTATGTGTGTTTATGTGTGTTTTACATTCTAGAAGTGTTCCCGCTATTTTCCTATATCCTTGAAATTCAAATCTCTCAGATGCTTCCAATGACTTTGGAGGAGTTACTTTACTTAGCATGACTTCAAATTCTGAAAATAAGTCGTAAAAGTCAAAGTCTTTGGCAAACCACAGTAAAGATTTGGAAATACTGTCCATGTATACTGGCAAACTGTGTTTATAATGATTATTTAAGTTAACCATTCCATTTTTTTTTTCTGTTGAAGTGAAGTTGCTCAGTCATGTCCGACTCTTTGTGACCCTGTGGACTGTAGCCCACCAGCTCTGTCCATGGGATCCTCCAGGCAAGAATACTGGAGTGGGTTGCCATTTCCTTCTCCAGGGGATCTTACTCCAGAAATAGAACCCAGGTCTCCGCATTGCAGGCAGACTCCTTACCGTCTGAACTACCAGGGAAGTCAAATAACTGAGTCAATAACTATAAAATAACTGACTCCCAAATGTCCTCTCCACAACTATTTCTCTTAGGCCAGACTTCTAACCTGTCCACAAAACTACCTTCTCACTACTGTATACATTAAGAGTGTCACTCTGATACCTGGAATTTTTTCCAAATCAATGACTTTAACTTGTTTATGTGTGGATCCGCTGAGGAAAATATCTGGGTGAAAGACTGAAGGCTGACCTGAAGGATATGGGTTTGAACTGTGTGTGTATGAGGGGGACGGGGAATGGAGGGTTGATTTTTTTTTTTTTTTTAATGAAACAAAGAATACACAAGAAAAGGACCTACAGATATCTAGAAAGATTGCTAACTATGGAGAAAGTCCCAGCAGGATATAAGAAAATATGCGCGCACAAGAAAAACTGTAGAAAAAGTACAAAACGACCGGAAAGTTTCTGATCCAAGTTTAGCAATCTTGTCACTTAACCTAACTACAGTTAGGTTTCTAATTTACAAATTAGAAAACCTTCAGAATCTACAATATAAATTGTTACTTGAATTGTAACTGGTCAATCTCCAAATACTAGTGTCCCATAGCGTTAGACAAAAAACATATTTTCTATCAGTCTTTCTCATAATAGAAAATGTGGTAAACCCATGAGTTGTAATTAATAAAAGCATCAAAAACTTAGCGCTACCAACAGTTCCCCAGCTACTTAACCAACAATCTACTGGATTTAAAAAAAAGCAAATTAGCCAAAGTTGTCAATACCATCACCTAATCTCACCACTGTCCCATTCACTAGAGAACAGACCAAGTTTCCAAAACCACATCGCCCCTCGCCCCAAGTACTTGACAGTGAGTGGATTCGAGCAGCCATAATGCGCCCAGGGAAAATGTTTAATTCTTTCAGAAATGACACTTTCGAAGCTGAACTCAAGTTTTTTATTTTTTACAAGAAGGCATCCCAGCGGCGACATTTTCCTCCCTCGGGTAAAGATTCCCCGGGGAAGCAGATGCTCGCTCTCCGCCAAAGGTGGAAAACCTGGCGACCCAGCAGTGCAAAGAGGAAAGCTGGAGGGCTGGAGAAGGGCCGCGAAGAGGACGCCGAGGGGCAGCGGGAGGTAGGTTCGGTACTTTGAGCTCTGACCTCGATGCCCAGCTGGCGACCCGGAAGGAGGCAAGGGCAGGCCCCAAACCTTTTGAACCCGAGCCCCAGTTCAACCTGGGCCTGCCAGCGCGCGGGCCAGCTAGGTCTGGGGATGGCGGTGACCTTCGCCCAGACCTTCACGGGAACAGCAGATTAAGGCCAGGCCGTCAGCGGGCTCGGCCCTCCCCGCCCGGACTCACCGCCCGCCGGAGCTGCCCAGGAGCCGCGGCTCGGAACATAGTCCCTGCACCGATTCGCCTCACGGCAGCCGAGACTAGACCGAACTGCAAACCCTCCGCGAGTCACCGGAACGCTCGCGAGACGCGGGAACGAGAGCAGGCGCCCCAGGCGAGCGCAGAGAGCGCGAGCTTAAGTTTCTGCCCGCCGATTGGGCGGTAGCGCAACCAATGGGGAGGGCGGAAAGTTAGGGGCTGGACTTGGGAGTGGGACAAAAGTGGAGGTGCGTTAAACAAGGAAAGGCAGGGGGCAAAGCGGGGGAAGAGCGAGTGACAGTAGCTCAGACTGTCTGCCGGTCCCAGTGTGCAGTGTCCAGTTACACTGGACTGATGACGTCACTGTCCTGGCTTCCCTGTCCTTTCGACTAAGTCCCCCCTCAAGCTCTATTTATTCGTCTGCCTGTTTATTTGTTTACAGATATCAGTGCGAAGACCTGCAATATGCTAAACACATTTTTCAGGTCAGGGCAGTATAATAAAAGGATGCGTGAAAGGTTGACTTCACCAGACTCTGAAGGAAAACGTATCATTACTATTACGGAAGGAATGATTCCTGGAATTGGTGATGTTTGAGCTGGATTGTAGAAGGAGAACAAACAGGGAGCCCAAACGAGGAAGGAACAGGACAGGAAGATCCCAGAACAAGGGGCAGGCTGCTGTGTGCTGCCTATAGGAGGCAGATTGGGAAATGTCTTGGATTGGGGTGTAACATGCAGCCCCACCCAAGCCCTCTTCTCTCCCTACTCAGACCCAAGCCCATGACTGCGAAATCTCTCCTGACCTTTGGATCCATTTATCCACTTGGCTACTGGGCAGCTCCTCAGCATGTTTCTCATCACCTCAGATCCACACATTCACAACTGACTGGGCATTCCCATCCGGACTTCCTTCTCTGCCTGTATTGTCTCTCAGGCAAAGCTTTCCATCTCCACCCAGCCAACGGCTCAAGCCAGAACCTGAGGGTCACACTTAACTTGTTCCTTCCTTCGTTTGCCATCCTATCAGTCACTAAATTCTACCGATTCCACTCCCCAAACAGCTCCCAAATCCACCCAGGACTCTCTTCTACCCTGGTCTCTGTTTACACTGCTTCAGTTGCTTCCTTACTCTTCTCCCTGTTTCCAGGCTTTTCTGCCCTTCAATCCATCTCACACAGCAACCAAAGGGCTCTTTCAAAAGGATAAACCAGTGATGGATTCCCTTGCTGAATACACTTCAGTGACTCCCCATTGCTTTTAGAATAAAATGCAACCCCCTTAATGTGAGATATAAGCCTTGTGTGAGCTGATCACTTCTTCTTTTACCCCCTTTCCATCTTGCATGTGGAGAAGGCGATGGCACCCCACTCCAGTACTCTTGCCTGGAAAATCCCATGGACAGAGGAGCCTGGTAGGCTGCGGTCCATGGGGTCACGAAGAGTCGGACACGACTGAGTGACTTCCTTTTCACTTTTCACTTTCATGCATTGGAGAAGGAAATGGCAACCCACTCCAGTGTTCTTGCCTAGATAGAATCTCAGGGACGGGGGAGCCTGGTGGGCTGCGGTCCATGGGGTCGCTAAGAGTCGGACACAACTGAAGTGACTTAGCAGCAGCAGCAGCATCTTGCATGGCCATACAGAACTTCCTTTACATCCTCCAATACCCTATTCCCTTCACCTCCCTACTCTCTTCCTCCTTCTTCTCCCCTTTATTCCTTCAACTATTTAATATTAATACCTATTAATAATATTAACAAAATAATATTGATATAATAATAATATTAACACCTATTCATTCTTGATATTTCAATTTGGACTTTCGTCCCCCTCCCCACACCATGAGTATCTCTGAATTAAATCTCTCTTCCATGTGCCCCTGTTTTCACCTATACTACTTCCCCTGTATACAGAGGCAATTGTCACATGGGTTGTAACAGCGTGGTTACCTGTCTGTCTCACCCATCTGTCTGTAAGACCTATAAAGGCAGAGTTTGTCCTATTTGTTTTTATTAATGTGTTCTTCACACATTGCACAGAGCCTGTCTTATAGGAGGTATTGAATCACTATTTGTTGGATGAATCAGCAGATCAATGAGTGGCTTGCTAAAGAGTCTGAACTTTAAGCAGGGGAGTGATACGTTCAGAAATTCTTAGTCCCCAGTTTTGTAACAAACTACCTTTCCAGCCTTGTCGAGACTACCAACAAATCCCACTGGCTCTACCTTCAAAAGATGTACAAATTCCAACAAGTTCCACCAACATGTCCTTGTCCCTCCACCATGGCTGCCTTCCGTCAGGCCCCTGTCGTCTCTCCCCTGGATCGTGGCAGGAACTCCCTGACTAGTGTTTCTGTTTATACCTATGCCTCCTGAAGTCTCCTCTCCAAGCAGCAGACTAATCCTGTCCTCTGCTCAAAGCCCTCCTCTCCACTTCCCCCTGTCGCTATGCCCCCCCCACACTCTGCTGCTCCTTGAACACTCCAAGCAACTCCCATCTCTGGCCTTTGCACTCGCATTGTTCCCTCTGGCTGAAATGCTCCTCACGTGGCTCTGTTTCTCACTTCATTCAGGTCTCTGTTCAGCAGCCACATTTTCCAAAAGATTGACCTTCGCCACCCTACCGAAAACAGTCCCCCTCCCTCTGCACTCTCTGCCATCTCCTTTTCTTTCCTTGTTGGCATTTATCACCACCTAAGAGCATACACGTTTCTATTCTTTTGTATTTCTTGCTAATCTCCTTGCATGGGAATATAAATTCCCTGGAGCAAGAACTTTGAGCCAACAAACATTCGCAGGCCCTATGCTCTGCTTGTTCTTGCCTCTGTCTGGACCTGGCAAGACTTCTCCAGCTGGCAGATTCCTATGCCACCTTAAACATTCAGCTCCAGGCATTTCTTCTGTAAGGCCTTCCCCAACCCTCCAGGGTGAATGAACCCTTTCCTCTTCTTTACTCTCCTGGTTCTATGACCATAACTTGAACATCAGTTACATCTACTTAGAACATGTCTGCACCCACGTGGTGGGCTGGAGCTATGGACCCTCTCTGGGAGTTCACCGTAGGAGCTGCCATTTAGTACTCCTTGTATCATTGCATCGCCTCCCAACCCAGTTTCATAATTGGACAGTCCTGTGGAAGTGGAAAGAAGAGGGCAGGGTGCTTTAAGTAAAAACTGAAAGGAATGTTTTACTAAAAATGATGTGGGAAAATTAGTACACAAACCAACCTCCTTCCCTGCCTTCACACCCATGACAAGGCAAAACACAAAAGAGAAGAGAGGCCTCCCCACCCCCATCCCACCTCCACCCTCGCTGGGGCAGCTTTGGCACCACCCAGGCTCCAGTGAATCAGCAGCAGCTGTGCCCAGCAGAGGCACGCAATGTCCACAGGGACAAGGTGGTTCCTGGCAGAGCAGAACCAAAACCAGGGGAAAGGCAGGAACTGCCCAGGTCTGTGATGACTGACCAGAGCTGCTCACGGAGTGGTGGCCAGTTCTATATTCACAAGCCGTTAAGCAACCACCAAAACACATGTGCACTAAAACATCTATCTTAGAGGACTTCCCCTGTAGATATTTGGGTGTCTGTCTTTCCCCTTTAGTTATGAGCTGCTTTTGTGGCAAGACCCAGTCAGTGGTCTTTGGTATCTGGTTCATGTTTACTGAGTGGTTGTAGAAATGTTTGTCCGAAGAGAGAAGGGAGGAAGGGAAAGGTGAGGAGAGGGAGAAAGGAGTTGCCACAGTCAAACCCTGCAGTCTCCACAGTCAACCTCCAGTCTTTTTGAAAAAACACCTCACCTCACCTCTTTCCTCCCCACAGGCCAGTTTCAGGAGTAGCTTCTCTAGGATTCCTGGTGAAAACTTCAAAGAGGAGCGTTAGTGGGATGAATTACAGCCCCAGCTGGGGCAGCTCTCTGGGGGCCACACCTGGTACTCACTGACTCCTTCCTCGTCAGCCATGCCAAATTCCTCTACCCTCAGCTGGCACCTCCTCTGGGCTCAGTGGTCTGCCTGCTGATCCAAGTCCCTGACCACTGGCCCTTTTTAGCCCAGGGTAGTTGCATTTGTCTATTTATTGTCACGACTGGGCAAGAGAGTACTGAGAAGCACCCAAGTGGGTCACTCTTGGCCAGGATGATGACTCTGCTTCTAGCCTGCTGGTCCTTGCATACAAGGTGCCCAGAATGCCCAAGTGGCATCTGTAGCTAAATACTTCATTGGAAGTAAATACTCCGGGAAGTAAATAAATACTCTGGGTTGTGAGGCCTGGAAGGTCCTCAAGAGCTCACAAGAGTGATGGTAAAGTAGGTCCCTCCTACTTCCACCCCTCGTTTCCTGGACTTACATGTTCTTCTTACAGGGGGCACAGCACCATATAAAGGTCTGTGATTCAAGATGCAGATGCAACATTAATACCAGCTATGGAAGCATAAAGGGCCAACAGCAGTACTGCTGGGACTACAGCCTGGCTCTGATATAGTCTTTTTCTTCCCTGAGCTAGCCATCTTTTGTCTGTCTGATTGAGTTAGTGAGATGTCATTGATGTAACAGAGCAGTGTGATGTTTTGCAGGGTGTCTAAATGGTCTTGATCTCTTAGGCTGTCTTACTATAGAAGCTGAAAATTAACATAGCTCTGGAGTAAAGTTATAAATTTATAACATTGATCTTCCATGTGAATGCATACCGCTTCTGATCTACTTTCCTCAGAGGCATAGAATAGAACTTATTCACCAAAGCAATCTCCATATAAAGTGCACCTGAGGCTGTGTTCTTTTGCTCCAGCTAAGATACCCAAACTGGTGTGGTGGCTGTAGGAGGACTACTCCTCGGGCAAGTTTGGGGTGGTCCACTGTCACCCGCTGGGTTTAGTCTGGTGTCATCAGGGATAATACTGATGAATTGATTGGAAAAATGATGAGAATCCTTTAGAGTCTTAAAGGTTGCTTCATTGTATGCTGCCAAGGAAGCCCTCCAACTTTTACACAGGTTTTAAATTGCCTGTTAATCACTCCTAGTTTTTTATATTTTTTTCTAGGGCATCAGTAGAGCTTAGCAATTGCCACCCAATGCCATTGTCTCACAGTAACTATTTCCCCGGTGTCTCTCAAATGCCTAGCATATTCCCTTCCACAAGCAAAGCATCCCAATTCACCACCAGTGAAAGCTGTAACAATTGCACCACTACTTTATGCAAAGGGTTATCTGCATTCCAGCTACTGGCAGTGAGAGGGGCCTCAGAACTGGTCTAGCAAAGAGTAATACAGCTCCAAAACTGCATCTCATCTCCTGCTTTCTCAGACCACTCCACTTGCAATAGAAACACATTCCTGTTTCTTTTGGAAGCAGGCTCTGAGATGAGTTTAAAGTACCTGACGACTGTTGGGAGAGGGTGCCCTTAAGATCCACATCTGTGTAAAGGATGAACCAGAAAGAATGGGACAGAGGGAAAAACTGGGCAGACATGCAACCTGAACAACAGTCCAGTGGAATGTGAATTATTCTGTTATTGAATTAGATGGTAAAGCACTGTGTTTATTATGCAATAACACTACTGCCATGCTAAAAGAACACCGTATCTATCAACATTAACAGACTAACCACATTACTGTCAACCCACAGGAGAACAATCATCAGAAAAAATAGAAAATTAAAAATGGAATGTCTCATCTGTCGTATTTAAAACTGAATAGCTCATTACATCAGAATTTCTTCACAAGTGTAAAGAATGAAAACAAATCTGCAACCAAAGTAAACTTCTGAGTGGCTCATTTGTTAACCAACCACGGAAAACTGTTTTACTGATATTGAGTTGATTAAATTTGGCTTGATTGTACCAGCTGACAAAATGTGTCCTAAGAAAATTAGCTTGCTTACTACAGTTAGATTTGGGGGTAGAAGAAATGAGGGCGTGAAAAACAACTTCAATAATCAATTAAAAACCAAGGCAAATTATTTCAAGTAGTCTTTCTTAGCTTTGGATGAGTAAACAGGTATTCTTAATGATAATGTTCAGTTTGTCTTATTTATTCAAGGAGTCAGAGCCAAGTTTGAAATGACCGCAGAAGGCCTCTGTGAATCGTTTGAATGAACAGACTGGTTCCTAAGAAGCTGAGTAAACAAATCAGTACAAGCTGAAGTGGAATCTGCTTTATGATGCGTTACAGCTAATGGTGGCAAAAACACGTGTGAAGCAGAAAAAGGCTTAGACAAATTTAAAAATTTATGAAAATATAAGGTGTGCAAAGCCTGTAGTTATTCACTGTATTATTTGTCAGCAGATATTTCATTGAAAATATTTTGAATCTATTGTTTGTCATTGTCCCCATGTCAATGGTGAAATTTATTCACTCTCATGGACTCAGTTCTGTGATTGTTTATTCTTTTTTTTATTTTTTAAGTTATGTAAGTATGATAACACAATTACAGGAGACTTGGAAAATACAGAACAAAGTTGCATCTAGTTCCACTATATATTACAATTTTTAAGTAGATAAATTAAGGTTTTTAGTTGGAGTTTCAGTATCAACTGTCAAAAATTAATAGAATGAATAGATAGAAAAGTAAGAGGCTATAGTAGACCTAAAAAGCACTATGAACCAATTCAACATAATTAAGATTTATACAATTTTCACACAACAGTAGGATACAAGTTCTATTCAAGTTCCCACAGACTATAAACTTGGAGACACTGCAACATCGGTTCTGTGATTTTTTTTTTTTTTTGGGTCTGAAATAGAAGCTGAATATTCCAACTTGTACTACATAGCAGTTTGACAGTTTAGAAGTGGTAAGGTATTATTGTGATTTTTAACTCAGGAACTAGATTGAAATTGTACTCAAATGTTTATAACAGCTTATTATCACATCCCCAAATGGGAAATAACCTGTTAAATGCCTATTAACTGGTGAATGAATTAACAAATCATGGTCTATTGTAGTCCACTGTGCTATGGACTGAATTGTGTTCCCTCAAAATTTATATATTGAAGCCCAGTTTGATAGATTTGAAGATAGGACCTTTGAGAGAGAATATGGATCAGAGGAGGTCATGGAGGTGGGGAACTGGTTGTGAGATTACTGCATCCCTCCTTTCTCCCCCATTTGAGGACAGAGAGAGAAGGCAGCTGTCTGCCAGCCAGGCTTTGCAGAACCCTACCACAATGGCACCTTGATCTTGGACTTCCAAAACTGTGAGAAAATATATTTCTGTTGTTTAAGCCCCTAGTCTGTGGTGTTTTGTTATGGTAACCCTAGCTAAGTATGATCTATTAGATTCTGTTGTATCACAATAAAAAAGACATACTATTGAAACACACAGCAACATGAGTGAATATCAAAAACATTATGCTAAGTGACAGAAGTCAGACACAAAAGATATATGATTCCATTTATATGGCAGTCTGTAAAAGGCAAGACTGAAGGGACAAAAAGCAGATAAGTGGTTTCCAAGAGCTATAATAGAGGGTGGAGACTAAAGGCAAATGGGCATGAGGGAACTTACCAGTGAGATGAAAGTGTTGTGTATTTTGATTGTGGTGTGTATGTAAATATATATATATATATATATATATATATACACATAACATGGTATATATATAGTATCTGCCTATATATAATGTCTGTCTACATTTATCAAAACTCAAAAAACAGAACATTTCAAATTGGTGAATTTCATTGTATGGGAATTTCACCTCAATAAAGCTGATTAAAACCCATCCACACACACATACAGCAGGTTATCAGATTGAATCCTCTGCTCATACAATTTACAACCACAGTGGTATGGTCACTCACTTAGAATCAGACATCCTGGAGTGTGAAGTCAAGTGGACCTTAGGAAGCATTATTGCTAACAAAGCTAATGGAGGTGATGGAATTCTAGCTGAGCTATTTAAAATACTAAAAGATGATTCTGTTAAAGTGTTGCACTCAATATGCCAGCAAATCTGGAAAACTCAGCAGTGGCCACAGGACTGGAAGAGGTCAGTTTTCATTCCAACCCCAAAGAAGGACAGTGCAAAAGAATGCTCAAACTACTGGACATTTGTGCTCATTTTCCATGCTAGCAAGGTTATGCTCAAAATCCTTCATGAACTAACACCTTCCAGTACAAGCTGGATTTAGAAAAGACAGAGGAACTAGCAATCAAATTGCCAACATTTGTTGGATCATAGAGAAAACAAAGGAATTCTAGAAAAACATCTACTTCTGCTTCACTGACTACAAGAAATCTTTTGACTGTGACTGTGTAGATCACAATAAACTGAAAATTCTTCAAAAGATGGGAATACCAGACCACCTTCCAGTCTCCTGAAAACCTGTATTCGGGTCAAGAAGCAACTGTTAGAACTGGACATGGAACAACTGACTGGTTCCAAATAGAGAAAGGAGTATGACAAGGCAGTGTATATTGTCAAAAGCTGTCATCAAGTTTGCCAGGAGAAACATCACCAATCTCAGATATGCAGATGATACCACTCTAAGGGCAGGACTGAAGCTGAAGCTGAAACTCCAGGATTCTGGTCATCTGACGTGAATAGCTGACTCAATGGAAAATTCCCTGATGCTGGGAAAGACTGAGGGCAGAAGGAGAAGAGGGTGGCAGAGGATGAGATGCCTGGATGGCATCACTGATGCAATGGACGTGAATTGCCCAAACTTCGGAAGTTGCTGAGGGACAGAGAGGCTTGGTGTGCTGCAGTCGAAGAGTCTGGAAAGAGTTGGAAACAACTGGGCTACTGAACAACAACAACAATGGCAGAAAGCAAAGAGGAACTAAAGAGTCTCATGATGAAAGTGAAAGAGGACAGTGAAAAAATTTCACTTAAAACTCAACATTCAAAAAACCAAGATCATAGCAACTGGTCCCATCAATTCAGTTCAGTTCAGTTGCTCAGTTGTGTCCAACAATTTGCGACCCCAGCAGGCCAGGCCTGCCTGTCCACCACCAACTCCCGGAGTTCACTCAAACTCATGTGCATCAAGTGGGTGATTTGATCCAGCCATCTCATCCTCTGTCGTCCCCTTCACTTCCTGCCCCCAATCCTTCCCAGCATCAGGGTCTTTTCCAATGAGTCAGCTCTTCCCATGAGGTGGCCAAAGTATGGGAGTTTAGTTCCAGCATCAGTCCTTCCAAAGAACACCCAGGACTGGTCTCCTTTAGGATAGACTAGTTGGATCTCCTTGCACTCCGAGGGACTCGCAAGAGTCTTTCTCCAGCACCACAGTTCAAAAGCATCAATTCTTCGGTGCTCAGCTTTCTTCACAGTCCAACTCTCACATCCATACATGACTACTAGAAAAACCATAGCCTTGACTAGATGGAACTTTGTTGGCAAAGTAATGTCTCTGCTTTTGAATAGGCTATCTAGGTTGGTCATAACTTTTCTTCCAAGGAGTAAGCTTCTTTTAATTTCATGGCTGCGATCACCATCTGCAGTGATTTTGGAGCCCCCCCAAAAATAAAGTCTGACACTGTTTCCACTGTTTCCCCATCTATTTGCCATGAAGTGATGGGACTAGATGCCATGATCTTCGTTTTCTGAATGTTGAGCTTTAAGCTAACTTTTTCACTCTCCTCTTTCACTTTCATCAAGAGGCTTTAGTTCTTCTTCACTTTCTGCCATAAGGGTGGTGTCATCTACATATCTGAGGTTATTGATATTTCTTCCGGCAATCTTGATTCCAGCTTGTGCTTCCTCCAGCCCAGCATTTCTCATGATGTACTCTGCGTATAAGTTAAATAAGCAGGGTGACAATATACAGCCTTGATGTACTCCTTTTCCTCTTTGGAATCAGTCTATTGTTCTATGTCCAGTTCTAACTGTTGCTTCCTGACCTGCATACAGGTTTCTCAAGAGGCAGGTCAGGTGGTCTGGTACTCCCATCTCTCAGAATTTTCCACAGTTTATTGTGATCCACACAGTCAAAGGCTTTGGCATAGTCAATAAAGCAGAAATAGATGTTTTTCTGGAACTCTC
>SJYA01002789.1:1775664-1799838 GCA_006410615.1 Neotragus moschatus
AGTTCTTCTGTGTATTCTTGCCACCTCTTCTTAATATCTTCTGCTTCTGTTAGGTCCAGACCATTTCTGTCCTTTATCGAGCCCATCTTTGCATGAAATGTTCCCTTGGTATCTCTAATTTTCTCGAAGCAATCTCTAGTCTTTCCCATTCTGTTGTTTTCCTCTATTTCTTTGCATTGATTGCTGAGGAAGGCTTTCTTATCTCTCCTTCCTATTCTTTGGAACTCTGCATTCAGATGGGAATATCTTTCCTTTTCTCCTTTGCTTTTCGCTTCTCTTCTTTTCACAGCTATTTGTAAGGCCTCCTCAGCCATTTTGCTTTTTTGCATTTCTTTTCCATGGGGATGGTCTTGATCCCTGTCTCCTGTACAATGTCATGAACCTCTGTCCATAGTTCATCAGGCACTCTGTCTATCAGATCTAGTCCCTTAAATCTATTCCTCACTTCTACTGTATAATCATAAGGGATTTGATTTAGATCATACTTGAATGTTCTAGCAGTTTTCCCTACTTTCTTCAAATTGAAAGAGGACAGTGAAAAAATTTAACTTAAAACTCAACATTCAAAAAGCCATGATCATAGCAACCAGTCCCATCACTTCATGGCAAATAGGAGAAAAAGTGGAAACAGTGACAGACTTTACTTTCTTGGGCTCCGAAATCACTGTGGATGGTGACAGCAGCCATGAAATTTGAAAATGTTTTATTCTTGGAAGATAAATTATGACAAACCTAGACAGCATACTAAAAAGCAGAGACATAGCTTTGCCAACAAAGGTCCATATAATGAAACCTATGGTTCTTCCAGTAGTCACATATGGATGTGAGAGTTGGACCATGCTGCTGCTGCTGCTAAGTCGCTTCAGTCGTGTCCGACTCTGCAACTCCATAGACAGCAGCCCACCAGGCTCCCCCGTCCCTGGGATTCTCCAGGTAAGAACACTGGAGTGGGTTGCCATTTCCTTCTCCAATGCATGAAAGTGAAAAGTGAAACTGAAGTCACTCAGTTGTGTCCCACTCTTCGCAACCCCATGGACTGCAGCCTACCAGGCTCCTCCGCCCATGGGATTTTCCAGGCAAGAGTACTGGAGCAGGTTACCATTACTTTCTCCGAGTTGGACCATAAAGAAGGTTGAATGCCAAAGAACTGATGCTTTCAAGTTGTGGTGCTGGAGAAGACTCTTGAGAGTCTCTTGTACTGCAAGAGATCAAACCAGTCAATTCTAAAGGAGATCAACCTTGAATATTCATTGAAAGGACTGATGCTTAAGCTGAAGTTCCATTACTTTGGCCACCTGCTGGGAAGAACCAACTCATTAGAAAAGACCATGATGCTGGGAAAGATTGAAGGCAGGAGGAGAAGAGGGTGGCAGAGGAGGAGATGGTTGGATGGCATCACCGACTCAGTGCACATGACCTGAGCAAACTCCAGGAGAGAGTGGAGGACAGGGAAGCCTGGTGTGTTGCATGCAGTCCATGGGATCAGACAGAGCTGGACACAACTTGGCGGCTGAACAACAACAAAGCTGATTAAAATTCATCTCTTCACACGTACGGCAGGTCACCAGATTGAACCCTCTGCTTACACAATTTACAATCAGGATGTTGATGCCAATGTAAATTGCAACATTTCTTTTTGCAATCTGACTTACAACCTACATTCAATCCATCAGTAAATTCTTAGGCTAGCCTTCTGCTTCCAGTCTAGTCTAAGCCACTGTCATCTCATCCAGGGGTTATTGAAGCAGCCTCTTAACTAGTCTCTGGGTCTCTGCCCTTGCCTTAAAGGCAGTTCTCAGAACAGTGATCCTCTTAAAACATAAAGCACATTTCATCACCCCCGTTCAATTGCTTCCATCATGCTGGGGAAACACTCCAAAGCTCTGCAGAGCCCTCCTTGATCTGGACTCTGCTTGACTCTCCAATGTATTGGATTGGCCAAAAAGTTCCTTTGTGTTTTTTAGTACAAGTAAAAGACACATTTTTCATTGTCATCAAGAACTTTATTGAACAACATATTCAC
This sequence comes from Neotragus moschatus, assembly GCA_006410615.1. Classification (NCBI taxonomy): domain Eukaryota; kingdom Metazoa; phylum Chordata; class Mammalia; order Artiodactyla; family Bovidae; genus Neotragus; species Neotragus moschatus. The sequence continues at coordinate 1,777,688 of SJYA01002789.1, forward strand.
CATTTTGTTTTACTCCGCATGTGTGTGCTCGGTCATTCAGCTGTGTCTGGGTCTCTCTGACCCCATGGACAGAAGAGACGGCCCGGCTCCTCTGTCCATGGTATTTCCAGGCAAGAATACTGGAGTGGGGTTGCCATTTCCTCCTCCAGAGGATCTTTCCAACCCAGGGATCAAACCTCCATCTGTTATGTCTCCTGCAGATGCTTCACCACTGTGCCATCTGGGAAGCCCTTTTTTCCACTACCCTCTGTCATTTTTCAGGCAACTTCATAATTCCATCTTCCCAAAGCTTTTTATCTTTTTGAGCAAAGAACTGTTCTGTGCCTTTAACAGTCTTTCAGGGAATTGGAATTTTTCCCATTAAGAGAATTTTTTAAAGACGGAAATAAATGGACATCTGAAGGGGCAATGTCTGGTGAATAAGGTCGATGAGTCAGAACTTCCCAGCCAAGTTGTAATGGTTTTTCCCTGGTCATCAAACATGTGGTCTTGGTTATCCTAACAGAAGACTATGCATTTTCTGCTGACTAGTTTCGGGCACTTTTTTGTCAAGTGATGACTTCAGCTGATTTAATAGAGTGCAGTACATGTTGGAAGTAACCCTTTGGTTTTCCAGAAGGAGCTCATAACTGAGGATTCCCTTCCAGTCCCACCATATATACAACATCACATTCTTTGGCTGAAGACTGGCCTTTGGTGTAGTTGATGCTGGTTCATTTCACTTGCCCCATGACCCTTCTGCTCCACATTACTGTGCAGCATCTACTTTTCATCACTCATCACAATTTGTTTTTAAAAACAGAATGTTTTGTTATGTTTAAGTACAGAACTGCATGCAGAAACATCAAGAAGGTTTTTTTTGCTTAACTTATGTGGAAGCCAAACATCAAAGTGATTAACATAACCAAGCTGGTGCACATGATTGTCAATGCTTGATTTGGATATTTTTAAAAATAATTTTAATTATTTATTTTGGCTCTGCTAGGTCTTTATTGCTGCTCCTTTGGTTTGTTTTGATTTTAAAAACAGCTTTCTTGAGATATAATTATATACCATTTCATGTATATAAAATTTTTAGTATATTCACAGAGTGGCACAAGCCACAGTTAAATTTAGAATATTTTCGTCACTTCCAAAAGAAACCTTATACTCTTAGGTTATCAAATCTTAATTACCCCATACCACCAGCACTGAGAAATGACTGATCCACTTTTTGTCTATGAATTTGCCTATTATTTCAATGCCTTGCATTGAAAAAGCAAGAGAGTTCCAGAAAAATGTGTATTTCTGCTTTATTGACTATGCCAAAGGCTTTGACTGTGTGGATCACAATAAACTGTGGAAAATTCTGAAAGAGAAGGGAATACCAGACCACCTGACCTGCCTCTTGAGAAACCTGTATGCAGGTCAGGAAGCAACAGTTAGAACTGGACATAGAACAACAGACTGATTCCAAATAGGAAAAGGAGTACATCAAGGCTGTATATTGTCACCCTGCTTATCTAACTTATATGCAGAGTACATCAAGAGAAACACTGGGCTGAATGAAGCACAAGCTGGAATCAAGATTGCCAGGAGAAATATCAATAACCTCAGATATGCAGATGACACCACCCTTATGGCAGAAGGTGAAGAGGAACTAAAGAGCTTCTTGATGAAAGTGAAAGAGGAGAGTGAAAAAGTTGGCTTAAAGCTCAACATTCAGAAAACGAAGATCATGGCATCCAGTCCCATCACTTCATGGCAAATAGATGGGGAAACAGTGGAAACAGTGGCTGACTTTAATTTTCTGGGCTCCAAAATCACTGCAGATGGTGATCGCAGCCATGAAATTAAAAGAAGCTTACTCCTTGGAAGGAAAGTTATGACCAATCGAGATAGCATATTCAAAAGCAAAGATATTACTTTGCCAACAAAGGTCCGTCTAGTCAAGGCTATGTTTTTTCCAGCAGTCATGTATGGATATGAGAGTTGGACTATAAAGAAAGCTGAACGCCAAAGAATTGATGTTTTTGAACTGCGGTGTTGGAGAAGACTATTGAGAGTCCCTTGGACTGCAAGGAAATCCAACCAGTCCATCCTAAAGGAGACCAGTCCTGCATGTTCATTGGAAGGACTGATGTTGAAGGTGAAACTTCAAATCTTTGGCCACTTGATCCGAAGAGCTGACTCATTTGAAAAGACCCTGATGCTGGGAAAGATTGACGGCAGGAGGAGAAGCGGACAACAGAGGATGAGATGGTTGGGTGGCATCACTGATTCAATGGACATGGGTTTGGGTGGACTCGGGAGTTGGTGATGGACAGGGAGGCCTGGCGTGCTGCGGCTCATGGGGTCGCAAAGAGTTAGACATGACTGAGTGACTAAACTGAATTGAACTTGCCTATTATGGACACTTTGTATAAATGGAATCATAAAATCTGCTGCCTTTTGTGACTTGATATTAGGATTAGAATTTGTAACTTTGTTTATCCATTTAAGAAACTGCCAGGCTATTTTCCAAAGTGACTACCTCTTCTTATGTTCCCACCAGCTGTGTGTTATTGCACTCTGATTTCCACATCTCTGTCACATTCCATTATTTGTGGCCTTTGCTGTGTTGCCACAATACAAACACTGCACCATGCACCTGGGTCCAGTTTGAGCCATAGGTTGTTATTGACCTTATGTTATTGTTTCGTACTTAATATATGAGACACTCACCACCCCAAATGAATTGTATACTCCTTTAGGGTAGATTCCATGTCTTGTCATATTCATATCTCCTCCATCATATGGTGAAATGCTAGGCATGCAACAGGTGCTCATTAAATATACATTGATTGTCTGAAGAAATAACAAGAAGTTGGCAGCGGTCATGAAAGGAGAAAAAAAAAAAGAAATAGAAGAAGGCAAGGAAAAGAGTAAGTCAAGGAGATAAAAAGAAGGAAGGAGTTTGGGGTGACAGAGAAAGTTAGAACCGAATCATTTGAATTCTAAATATTATACTGAAAGGTCAGGCATCAAAAAGTTCATTCTTTTACTTCTCCTTGAAAAAGCAACTTTCTTGTTGTGAGGTTTCCACATGCAAAAGAATGAAGTTAGAGCCCTTCCTCACACCTTATGCAAATATTAACTCAAAAAGGGCCATCGAGAGNGGGGTGACAGAGAAAGTTAGAACCGAATCATTTGAATTCTAAATATTATACTGAAAGGTCAGGCATCAAAAAGTTCATTCTTTTACTTCTCCTTGAAAAAGCAACTTTCTTGTTGTGAGGTTTCCACATGCAAAAGAATGAAGTTAGAGCCCTTCCTCACACCTTATGCAAATATTAACTCAAAAAGGGCCATCGAGAGATGGTGTGAATAAGTCCTAGGGGTTCTGGAAGACCGTGACTAGGCCCTGTAACTGAAGAGTCAAATGGTGGCCAGTCCACCTAGAGTAGTTTGTAGGGAGCTGTGACTGGGGTGAGGTGGTGTTTAGCTAGATGATATAGTTGTCAGCTGGGCAGAATTTTTTTGTTCAGTTCAGTTCAGTCACTCAGTCGTGTCCGACTCTTTGCGATCGCATGAACCGCAGCATGCCAGGCCTCCTTGTCCATCACCAACTCCCGGAGTTCACTCAGACTCACGTCCATCGAGTCAGTGATGCCATCCAACCATCTCATCCTCTGTCGTGCCCTTCTCCTCCTGCCCCCAATCCCTCCCAGCATCAGGGTCTTTTCCAGTGAGTCAATTCTTCCCATGAGGTGGCCAAAGTATGGGAGTTTAGCTTCAGCATCAGTCCTTCCAATGAACACCTAGGACTGATCTCCTTTAGGATGGACTGGCTGGATTTCCTTGCAGTCCAAAGGACTCTCAAGAGTCTTCTCCAACACCACAGTTCAAAAGCATCAATTCTTTGGTGCTCAGCTTTCTTTATAGTCCAACTCTCATATCCACACATGACTGCTGGAAAAAACATAGCCTTGATTAGATGGACCTTTGTTGGCAAAGTAATGTCTCTGCTTTTGAATATGCTATCTAGGTTGGTCATAACTTTCCTTCCAAGGAGTAAGCGTCTTTTAATTTCATGGCTGCAATCATCATCTGCAATGATTTTGGAGCCCAGAAAACTAAAGTCAGCCACTGTTTCCACTGTTTCCCCATCTATTTGCCATAGAGTGATGGGACTGGATGCCATGATCTTCGTTTTCTGAATGTTGAGCTTTAAGCCAACTTTTCCACTCTCCTCTTTTACTTTCATCAAGAGTCTTTTTAGTTCCTCTTCACTTTCTGCCATAAGGGTGGTGTCATCTGCATATCTGAGGTTACTGATATTTCTCCCGGCAGTCATGATTCCAGCTTGTGCTTCTTCCAGCCCAGCGTTTCTCATGATGTACTCTGCATAGAATTTAAATAAGCAGGTTGACAATATACAGCCTTGACGTACTCCTTTTCCTATTTGGAATCAGTCCGTTGTTCCATGTCCAGTTCTAATTGTTGCTTCCTGACCTGAGTACAAGCTTCTCAAGAGTCAGGTCAGGTGGTCTGGTATGCCAATCTTTTTCAGAATTTTCCACAGTTTATTGTGATCCACATAGTCAAGGGCTTTGGCATAGTCAATAAACAGAAATAGATATTTTTGTGGAACTCTCTTGCTTTTCACATGATCCAGTGGATGTTGGCAATTTGGTTCCTCTGCCTTTTCTAAAACTAGCTTGAACACCTGGAAGTTCACGGTTCACGTATTGTTGAAGCCTGGCTTGGAAAATGTTGAGCATTACTTTACTAGCGTGTGTGATGAGTTCNATTGTTGCTTCCTGACCTGAGTACAAGCTTCTCAAGAGTCAGGTCAGGTGGTCTGGTATGCCAATCTTTTTCAGAATTTTCCACAGTTTATTGTGATCCACATAGTCAAGGGCTTTGGCATAGTCAATAAACAGAAATAGATATTTTTGTGGAACTCTCTTGCTTTTCACATGATCCAGTGGATGTTGGCAATTTGGTTCCTCTGCCTTTTCTAAAACTAGCTTGAACACCTGGAAGTTCACGGTTCACGTATTGTTGAAGCCTGGCTTGGAAAATGTTGAGCATTACTTTACTAGCGTGTGTGATGAGTTCAACTGTGCAGTAGTCTGAGCATTCTTTGGCATTGCCTTTCTTTGGGATTGGAATGAAAACTGACCTTTTCCAGTCCTGTGGCCACTGCTGAGTTTTCCAAATTTGCTGGCATATTGAATGCAGCGTCATCTTTATTTTGTTAGCCCTTATAAATCAAAGGCTTTAAAAGCTCTCAAGAGTCCCTTGGATGGCAAGAAAATCAAAATCAACCCTGAATATTCTTTGGAAGGACTGATGCTGAAGCTGAAACGCTAATAGTTTTGGCCATCTGATGCGAAGAGCTGAGTTATTGGAAAAGAAGCTGATGCTGGGAGAGATTGAGGACAGGAGGAAAAGGGGGTGGCAGAGAATGAGATGGTAGGACAACATCACTGACTCAATGGACATGAGTTTGAACAGGCTTCGGGAGGTGGTGACGGACAGGGAATCCTGGGGTGCTGCAGTGCATGGGGTCGCAAAGGCTCAGACAAGACTTAGCGACTGAACAGCAACCATGACAAATAAATCAAAGGAGCACCAACTTATGAACAGCAAGGCAAGATACTCACCTCTACGTATATGAGTAAGGAGTACAAAAGCCATCTGGTAAGCCATTTTGGAAAGATTTAGTTGAATCTCCGATCTTATTTTTACTCTGGACTAGAGGCAAGATGCAAGCATTTCTTCTCTTCTCCATACATGTAATACTTAACGGTACCTGACTTATCAGTTCCTCAAACATTTTGGAGGATTAGTCTCTGACATCATATTAATGTAAGGCATTTTAAGGCGCTTTCACTATTATTTTCAATTCTTAATTGTCAGCTCTTATAAAGCCTATTTTGTTAAATTATATTATCCTTGAAAGATAAACATTTCATCCATTTTTCTACTTTATATTCTTGGATTTCAGCAAACTCTCTTTTATGTCTTTAATTCCACTCATGAAAAGTATAAATTCTTTGAAAATTAAAATAGCTCTAACATTTTTGTATTTCCTAAGAATTAATATTTCATTTTTCCACATTAATCCTTCTCTTCTTTTCTTGGAGTTGCTTTGGTATTTTTCTAATTTTGTGAATAACTGGCTTAATTTAAACACATTTAAAATCAATGCTTTATTTGTTAATAAATTACAATAGAATTAATATTCTAATGTAAACTTTGTGCTTTAGCTGTCTGCCAGTGGTTCTTACGTGTTTTTAATATTGGTATTTTTCTAGATAATATGCAATTTTATTTTGGGTCAACTGCTTATCCCAATATGATAAGAGATTTTTAAAACAGCAAATGATGGTCTATTATATTAAATTAAAACCTGTTTTATCCATACAGCAAAAACTAACACAACATTGTAGAACAACTATACTCCAATAAAATTTTTTTTTAATCTCGTCATTTCATTTTGCTCAAAATTTTGAAGAAATGGACCATCGACCTAAATGTAATAGTTAAAACAATGAAACTCTTGGAAAAAAACAAAAAATAAATCTTCATGGTCTTGGGTTAGGTAAAGCCTTCTTAGATATGGCATCAAAAGCATAAGCAACAAAAGAAAACATTGATAAATTGGACTTCATCAATAGTTAAAGTTTTGTGCTTCAAAGGACACCACCAAGGAACTGAAAAGACATCCCAGAGAATGGGAGAAATATTTGCAAGTCATATATCTGATAAAGTATTATTTATATATATATATATAAGTATATATAAGTTCTTTATAAGAACTATATAAGTATATATAAGTTTTTTATAAGACCTATATAAGTATATATAAGTTCTTTTTATAAGACCTATATAAGTATATATAAGTTCTTTTTATAAGACCTATATAAGTATATATAAGTTTTTTATAAGACCTATATAAGTATATGTAAGTTCTTTTTATAAGACCTATATAAGTATATGTAAGTTCTTTTTATAAGACCTATATAAGTATATATAAGTTCTTTATAAAAGTATATATAAAGAACTCTTCCAACTCAAAAAGGCAATCCAATTTTTAAAACAGGCAAAGGATCTGAATAAACTTTTTCTCAAAGAATGTATACAAATGTCTTCAAGTGCCAATAAGCACATGAAAAAACACTCAATACTGGTCATCAAGGAAATGCAAATCCAAACAACAATGAGATTCCACTTCAACCACACTAGATTGACTATAATAAAAAAGACAGATAAGAACAAGTGCTGATGAGGTTGAGGTTGTGGGGAAATTGGAAACCTCACACATTGTCGGAAGGAACCCTCATAAATGATGTAGCTGGTTTGGTTAACAATTTGGCGGCTCTTTGAAATGTTTATCATATTGCCATATGACCTAGATATCTCATTCCTAGGTATATGCCCAAGAGAAATAAAAACATATTCACACAAATCTTGAACATAAATACTCATAGTAACATAATTCGTAAGAGCCCCAAACTGAAAACAACCCAAATGTCCACCAAACGATGAGTGGATAAATAAAATGTGATCTATCCATACAATAGACTATTATTCAGTAGTAAAAAGGAGTAAAATACTGACACAGTACAGCATATATGAACCCTAAAAATATTCTACTAAGTGAAGGAAGCCAGTCATGAAAGCCCATGTATTATATGGTTCGATGTATATAAAACGTCCTGAATAGGGAAATCTATAGAGACAGAAAGGGGATTAGTGATTGCCTATGGCTGAGGGCAACTGAGGGAGGTGATTGCTAATGGGTATGGAGTTTAAGGAGAGGGGAATGAAAATGTCTACACGCGACGGAAGTGATGATCATGCAGTTCTATGAATGTACTAAAAACATCACGCTGTACACTTTAAATATGTAAGTTGTACAGTATATAGATTCACACACACATCATTAGGATATAAGGGTGAGGGACATTATGATAAGTCTTCTCATTTATTTTCTGTTTAAAAAAAAAAATTTAGGAACTTTCCTGGTGGTCCAGAGCTTAAGACTTCGTCTTCTAATGCAGGGGGTGCAGGTTCCATCCCTGGTTGGAGAGTTAAGATCCCTCTTGTCTTCGGGCAAAAAAAAAAAAAAACATAAAATAGGAGCAATATTATAACAAATTCAAAAGACTTTAAAAATGATCCATATAAGGAAAATTAAAATTAAAACACAAACCTCTGACAAAAGCCAGTAATTCAACCACTAATGATTACAAGGGCTTGTAGCACCTTACACACACCAACCTGGACCCACCAGTGTTTCAAGACTCCACGAACGAGAACTACTGCTTTACACCTTGATTTATTATGCTTAACACCCTTCAGTTCTCTCTGCTCTTCATCTAGATGGCTTTAATTCACTGCTTTCCAGGGCTGCTCCAGAATTTCTCTCCAGGAGTGTTTTAGGGGCAGCAGTCTGGTTTAGAAGGAACAACCCCAGGGATTTGTCTTGAAGCTGCAGACCCACTCTCTCACTTAAAATTTAGAAGCTGATAAGATTGGTACACCGAGAGTACTGCTTTTGGGTTGTCCCCTCCTCTGCTTCAATAGGGACCGCATAGAAATGGCCCTGTAGTCTTAAAACCTGCTGCATAGTTTCAAGGCTCACTTGTGCTTCCAACAAGCAACTATTCTGCAATGATATTCTGCCTTTCTAAATATAGCACATGGAAATGGACCTCCCCTTTTTAGCAGTGTCTGCCAACAAGACTTCTTTCCTGGTGCTAAAAATACATGCAGATGATTTTAACTGTGCCCCTTTCAAATTCTCCTTTCAGCGTATCTGTTCCTTCCCATGAGTGGTCATTTTTCTATTTGAAAATCATGACCATGAAACCTCGAACATTTACGGGTTATGCAAACAGCTTCCGTCGGTATATTTTTAATAATCACCATTCTTATTATTACCAGGTGTTGAAATCCCAAGTGATAGCAGAGTGACAGACTTTAACGGTAAGATTATTTGGTCAAGAGACGGGATGTTTTTGTTTTCTGAGAGAGAGCAGATATCTTGCTTGAATTTGTATCCACTTTCCCCCCTCATTTGGCTGAGATGTCTTAGACAAATTCTTTAATATCACTGATCCTTTGTGTCTTCATTAGTGTGTGTGTATCTGTGTGTGTGTGTGTGTGTGTGTGCTCAGTCATGTCTGACTTTTTGCAACTCCATGGACTGCAGCTTACCAGGTTCCTCTGTGCATGGGATTTCCCAGGTAAGAATACTGGAGTGGGTTGCCATTTCCTGCTCCAGGGGAGCTTCCTGATTCAGGGATCGAACCCGCACCTCTTTCATCTCTTGCATTGGCAGGCAGATTCTTTACCACTGTGCCACCTGGGAAGGCTGTCCTCATTAGTAGAATGCTGCTAATGCCTTAAAGGATTTTTGTAAGAAACATGTGGGATTTTATGTTATCTACTATGAGATTTTGAATTAGATATTAGTTATCTATTGCTGTGTAACAAATCCTCACCCCACGCCCTGCCAAATTTAGCAGCTTGAAACAATTCATTATCTTACACAGTTTCAGAGGATTAGAAATCCTGGAGCAATTTAGCTGGGTGGTTCTGGTATAGAACCTCTCGCAAGACTGCACTCAAATTATTGGCCAGGATGCATTCTCTGTAGATTGCATGAGTTTGGAGGATTTGCTTCCAAGTTCACTCATATGGTTATTGGCAGGAGGCTTCTATTTATCACCATGGGAACCTATCCACATCCAAAGTCAGTGATCAGAGGATAAGATAGAGACAGAGTATATGCCAAGACATACAGTGCACTCTTAGAACCTAAATTCAATGGTGACATACCATCATGACTGCCATATTCTGATCACACTAACCAACCCTGATACAATGTGGGAGAGGACAGCACCAGGGAGAAAAGAACAGGAGGCAGGCATCACTGCAGACCATCATGGAGGCTGGGTACCACCTATGGGTGGAGCACCCAGCAGGCACACCTGGACACTAGTAATTCAACAGCCATTTATTGAGCCCTTCTAGGCCCAAGAGGTATAAAATAGACATTGTCCTTGCCCCAAGGACTCTCATTGTAGAGGCTCATAGTAAGTGCTCAAGAAATATATTTTCCCCTCAAGAGAAAGAAAGAAACAAAAAAGGTCATGAAAGGAGATCTTGATAGTCAGAGGTAACAGCCACTATCCCTCTAGAGAAACTCCCCCTAAATGTAACTATTATGAGTTGAAGGACTCAGCAATTTTTGGTTTAAAGCCTGAGAATTTACATTAAGGATCTGAGCAGAAGTAAAGACAATCATTATAACTGTCTGTGAGAAAAAGGTGTACTAGGCAAATTGATGGTGTCCAGAGTCCAGCAAACATGGTTATTTTCCAAAACAATTATTTGGCAAACTAATAAGGAAGGTTCTAAAACTCTGGGCTCCTTATCTCTATGTGAAAGCAACTAAGGTGTGAGCTCGCTTTGGCAATGATTCATCCACTGTTAATTTTGTTGATGTTTAATCTAATGTATATATAGATACTGTATGTACTATATGACCTTGAGTGTAACATCTTCTTCTATTAATAGAAGGCACTCTGACCTCCAAGTTTACCATAATTAGTGAGCTGTGACTCTCCTGTATTTTACCTGTGCTAAAATATTCATATTTCAGGCTCTTAGAGGAGACAGGTATGATTCATAGGATTAACGGCAAAGGAATTTACCTCCATTATCAAATTAGCCTTGCCTCTCACCAGCCTTCACAAGGCTAAAGTGAAGCTTGAGATTTATACATAAATATTGAAGTCTGATTCCAAGTTTAATAAAACATGCATACCTTTCCAATATACCCATGGAAAGAAATGGACACTGGAACTTTCGCTAATGCAGAAGAGCCCGCAGGTGTCTGAGAAACACCAACTAAAGTCCCATTGGATGGCTGTCATTCCCTCTAATGCCTTTGACCAGGCTTTTCAGGTCACCGAAAATTCTGTGGTTCAGTAGCTCTTGGCTGAGCCTGCTGTCCTCTGCCAGGCCTGTGGAGGATGCAGGAGAGGAGACTGATACCATCTCTGAGCTCATGGATTTAATGAAAAACACTTGTCCCAGAGTCTCCTCCTCCACGAGAAATGGCAGGGATTATAGTTGTCTTATTCCCAGCTGTATTTTCAGTGCTTATAAAGGGGGTTTCAGGCAATCCCTAGCATGCCTATAAGATCTAAAGCAGCATGTGGCCCCCCAGGAGTCTCTGCACTTAACCACACACACCATGAAACTGCAATGAGAACTTTGGGGCCGAGCAGGGGCCAGACTTTCTAAAGTCCCCGCATTTTGGATTCATTCCTGTCTCCCTACATTGCTGCCATGTTCCTGATGGTGCCCCCTCCTCATCGCCAAGACTCTACTCCAGTGGTTCCCAATCTTCAGCCAAAGAAAAAGTATTTGGCCTTTTGCAGAGAAAAATAAGAATAGTATAATTAGTTTTTCACAAAGCTCAGTGGGAAGGACTATTTATTCTGAGAACAGGCTTTTCTTTATTGGTGTTAATATGTTACCTCTTTTATAAAACTACACTAGGAGACAGTGGAATTTTTTAAAATAAAAAGACAACAATATTTTATTTGGGGCACTTACTTAGTATTTCACAGATCCTCAACAAGTTTTGAGGTAGGTTAATATTATTATTTATTTTACAAACTAAAACTCAGGCAGAGATTACATCACTTGTTGCAAACCATGATAGGAATCCTACCATAACCAAGAATTACATGTTTTTTCAGATTAATCTGATGTGTGTGAATTTAACAGTGATAGCTTGCAAATAGTCATTAAAACAAAACCCAAACCCCACTAGATGTTACAGAAATTCTACTTTGGGTATTTTATAATTCTTACATCAATCCTACATTGATTATACCTGCTTTTGAATAACCTACTCACTCTCATTACAAATCTATTTCCGCTGGATCATCTAAAAAGCAAGAGAGTTCCTGAAAAGCATCTATTTCTATTTTATTGACTATATCAAAGCCTTTGACTGTGTGGATCACAATAAACTGTGGAAAATTCTGAAAGAGATGGGCATACCAGACCACCTGACCTGTCTCTTGAGAAGCTTGTATGCAGGTCAGGAAGCAATAGTTAGAACTGGACATGGAAAAACAGACTTGTTCCAAATAGGAAAAGGGGTACATCCAAGCTGTATATTGTCACCCTGGTTATTTAACTTATATACAGAGTACATCCATCATAAGAAATGCTGGGGTGGAAGAAACACAAGCTGGAATCAAGATATGCAAATGACACCACCCTTATGGCAGAAAGTGAAGAAGAAAGAACTAAAGAGCCTCTTGATGAAAGTGAAAGAGGAGAGTGAAATAATTGGCTTAAAGCTCAACATTCCGAAAACTAAGATGATGGCATCCGGTCCCATCACTTCATGGCAAATAGATGGGGAAACAGTGGAAACAGTGGCTGATTTTATTTTGGGGGGCTCCAAAATCACTGCAGATGGTGACTGCAGCCATGAAATTAAAAGACACTTACTCCTTGGAAGGAAAGTTATGATCAATCTAGATAGCGTATTAAAAAGCAGAGACATTGCTTTGCCAACAAAGGTCCGTCTAGTCAAGGCTATGGTTTTTCCAGCAGTCATGTATGGATGTGAGAGTTGGACTATAAAGAAAGCTGAGCACTGAAGAACTGATGCTTTTGAACTATGATGTTGGAGAAGACTCTGGAGAGTCCCTTGGACTGCAAGGAGATCCAACCAGTCTATCCTGGGTGTTCACTGGAAGGACTGATGTTGGAGCTGAAACTCCAATACTTTGGCCACGTGATGTGAAGAGCTGACTCATTTGAAAAGACCCTGATGTTGGGAAAGACTGAGGGCAGGAAGAGAAGGGGATGACAGAGGATGAGATGGTTGGATGGCATCACCGACTCAATGGACATGAATTTAGGTAAACTCTGGGAGTTGGTGATGGACAGGAAGGTCTGGCGTGCTGTGGTTCATGGGGTCACAAAGAGTCGGACACAACTGAGCGACCAAACTGAACTGAATCCTCATCATTGAAGAAGGCAATGGCAGCCCACTCCAGTACTCTTGCCTGGAAAATCCTATGGACAGAGGAGCCTGGTGGGCTACAGTTCATGAGGTCGCAAGAGTCAGACACAACTTAGTGACTAAACCACCACCAATCCTTATAGTAACAAATTAGCACATTATTGATTTTGTTGTTTTCTGCTTTTGGAGTGGGTGAAGCAGGAAGATAAGCAGCAAGGTTTCCTCGGGGTGCTAGGCAGCCTTTATGTGCAGGTGCCATGCTCAACGCAGCACCTGTGGTGCTTTGGGGTTAAAGAAAAGCACATATCTAATGAACCCAAGATCCAAAAAAGATGCCTGGATCCAAAAGAGGTGGAGGCCTTGCACAAGTCAAAGATGAAGAAAAAAGCACTATCATCTCGGGCTACTGAGCTCTTAAAAAACCAGGAAATTTGAGGCAGCTGGGGGTGGGGGGGTGGCCGTGGTGTAGGGGCTGTAGCGGTGTGCGGCGACCGGGTGCAGTGGCTGTGGTTGCTGCAGAGCTGACGAGAAACTACTAAAGTTCCTGTGGACGCAAATTAGAATTTCATAAGAGCATAATGGATGGAGAAGAGAAAACCTACGGTGGCTGTGAGGGCCCTGATGCCATGTATGTCAAATTGATATCTTCAGATAGTCATGAGTTTATTGTAAAGAGAGAACATGCGCTAACATCAGGAACAATAAAAGCCATGTTGAGTGGCCCAGGTCAGTTTGCTGAGAATGAAACTAATGAAGTCAATTTTAGAGAGATCCCTTCACATGTGCTATCAAAAGTATGCATGTATTTTACCTACAAGGTTCGCTACACTAACAGCTCCACGGAGATTCCTGAATTCCCAAATGCACCTGAAATTGCACTGGAACTGCTGATGGCTGCAAACTTCCTAGATTGTTAAATAAAATAAATTATAATAAACTGTTAACTCTTTTTCAGTAAAAAAAACAACAACAACAAAAAAAAACAGTAAACTTGTCCCAGCAATCTGTTAATTAAATTTCTTACTAACTAGACAAACCACACATATACTTAAATTTACACTTTATTAACATGACATCTATAGAAGCAAAATATCTAAATCTGTATTATTTGTTCCACTCATCATGTAAATTGCTCTAATTGTCACAAGTCTATTTCACTTAGCTCATTATAATCACTTAAAATTCAGCTCATCCTGACTAGATTCCTGGGCAAGTCTTCTCAAATAACTTGTTTCATTATAAATTTCCTTTTATTTAAACAAGTGTCAATTAGTAATAACACAGGATTAAGAGTGGTTAATTAACAACTGAGAAATTATAAGGAAAATGTCATTATTGGGTTAGAAAATACAGCATTCAGCAGAGCAAATTTCAAGAGTGAAAATATAGACACTTATGTTTCTAAACAGGCTGAATAGCACAGCTCAACACAATATGAGTCAAAGAAGCAAGAAAAAAAGAAGGAGGGGGCCACAAGAGGCAAAATATTTTATCCTAGTGTCCCCCAGATTGACTGTGGAAGTAAACATTTTCTATATTAAAAATGTTTATATAAATTATATGAATAGTAATTTTCATAAAAGTCAAAATGAAATGTTCTAATGCCTAAGCAACATATCATATTTGCATAAGGCCACTGAATGTCATGGGTACTAGTAACAAATGAAAAAGCATAAGTCTATGGCAGACTGAGCAAAGATTTCAGTGTGGTATTCTAGAACCCCAAGACTATAAACTACTCTTGCTATACAAAAGCTCTAATGACATACAGAGTCTTTTGTAGGAACATTTGTGCTTCTGGTTGACACATTGTCTACTCTTTAATATGTGAAAGTAATACAGAGAGTTGTGAGAGTTTGTGCAAAACTATTGTATTTACAAAAATGGCACAGAAGTGAATTCAACAGTCGGTGCACATGCACACTTCATTCACATCTTCAGCGACAAAAGGTATTCTGAACACTATTGAACTGAATAAGAACACTAGCTTCAACAGCAGCTGTTGGTAAGCAACAGAGTCACGTAAGTTACACCAGAATGGGCAAATAGTGCCCAAGTAAAATTCTATTGTTAAAGCTGAAACAGATTTAAGGCCATTCAAGTTCAAGCTACTGGAGTGGGCTGCCATTTCCTTCTCCAGGGGATCTTAAGAGTAATATATGAAGCTATAATTAAAATATATTAAAGAAAGTCAACATTAAAACTGCATAACTTGTTACTTGTTGGATCCAGCCCTACACTGCTGCTGCTAAGTCGCTTCAGTCGTGTCCAACTCTGTGCGACCCCAGAGACAGCAGCCCATCAGGCTCCCTGTCCCTGGGATTCTCCAGGCAAGAACACTAGAGTGGGTTGCCTTTTCCTTCTCCAGTGCGTGAAAGTGAAAAGTCAAAGTGAAGTCGCTCAGTCGTGTCCGACTCTTAGCAATCCCATGGACTGCAGCCTACCAGGCTCCTCCATCCATGGGATTCTCCAGGCAAGAGTACTGGAGTGGGCTGCCATTGCCTTTTCTAGAAGTTAGGTAATATACACAGTTATTCTCAAGTAGATTACTTTATGTTGCTCCAACTTGTTCTTTTCATCAGTGCACTGTTAAACTAGTCAAAAACTCTACACATGTACATTCCCTAACAATGGCAACACACACTACCGCTACCTGCAAAGCCATCACTCTCAAGTGACTTAATGAGTAAAAGGAAATAAAAAGCAGAGGAGTAACATATTAAGGAGGAATAATGGGAATTAGAAGATTCACGTGATTCAGCCCTTTTTAATCAGTCAGCCAGCTTGCTAGCAACAAGAGACGGTTTCCATTGAGGAAGGTCCTGTGGAGTGGGATGAAGTCACCAGTGACCTCTGTCTTATCTGAGGTTGCAGTAGGAAGTTGCTTATTCTTCATTTTTGCTTTCAGTTCAGTTCAGTCGCTCAATTGTGTCTGACTCTTTGTAACCCCATGAATAGCAGCATGCCAGGCCTCCCTGTCCATCACCAACTCCTGGAGTTCACCCAAACTCACATCCATTGAGTCGGTGATGCCATCCAGCCATCTCATCCTCTGTCGTCCCCTCTTCCTCCTGCCCCCAATCCCTCCCAGCATCAGAGTCTTTTCCAATGAGTCAACTCTGCATGAGGTGGCCAAAGTACTGGTGTTTCAGCTTTAGCATCATTCCTTCCAAAGAACACCCAGGACTCATCTCCTTTAGAATGGACTGGTTGGATCTCCTTGCAGTCCATGGGACTCTCAGGAGTTTTCTCCAAAACCACAGTTCAAAAGCATCAATTCTTTGGCTCTCAGCCTTCTTCACAGTCTAACTCTCATTCATAGATGTCTACTGGAAAAACCATAGCCTTGACTAGACAGAACTTTGTTGGCAAAGTAATGTCTCTGCTTTTGAATAGGCTATCTAGTTTGGTCATAACTTTCCTTCCAAGGAGTAAGCGTCTTTTAATTTCATGGCTGCAATCACCATCTGCAGTGATTTTGGAGCCCCCCAAAATAAAGTCTAACACTGTTTCCACTGTTTCCCCATCTATTTCCCAGAATCAAACTATTTTTACCCTTTATGCAATCATTTACTTAAAAAATCTGAACCTCCAGGATTTTGTCCCAGATGAGGATACCTTGCTTCTAACTTTAGCTTCTTCAGCTTTCTCTGGACTAATCACTTTATCTTTCATTTCCTTCTGCTCCTCTGCAGAGGCTGCCCCAGGCAGCGGACNGAATCAAACTATTTTTACCCTTTATGCAATCATTTACTTAAAAAATCTGAACCTCCAGGATTTTGTCCCAGATGAGGATACCTTGCTTCTAACTTTAGCTTCTTCAGCTTTCTCTGGACTAATCACTTTATCTTTCATTTCCTTCTGCTCCTCTGCAGAGGCTGCCCCAGGCAGCGGACATACTGCTCCCTCTGCGAACAAGAGGCTGAAAGGAGAAGTGCCTGAGACAGTGGAATTTTTTTAGTGTGTCACCTGGCATCATAGAATAGTGGCAGTCCTGTGGGATGTCCCTGCTGGTTTTTCCTTGGTTCTTGAATTCCAAATGTTTCAGAACCACTGTCATACAAGAACAGTTCAATCTCCACCTCACCCTTGGGGCCTTCCCTGTCTTTTAAGGCTCCTGCTTTTCCTTTCTTTTAAAAAAATATCAGTTAGGATATTTTCCCTGTCAAGTCATAAGTATACAGGTGAAGGACAATTGGTAAATGTAAAAACTCACAAAGAAGAAAATAGTAATCCTCAATAGTCTCACTTCTCAAGTGAAAATAAATATTGCCTAAGAGATGCCCTTCTATTCTGCTTTCTGAGTTTATCATTTAACTTTTTAACATTTTGTATAAGTTGTATGGTAATTTCATAATATCCTATTCTCCTCTTGCTATACAATTAAGTGCTGACTTTGTCTAGCTCCTGGTGTAAGCATTTACATGTATGAGCCACTTAATCCACAAACAACCTTGTAAAGTGGGTACTATTATTATTTCCTCTTTGTAACTGAGGCTCAGCAAGTTTAAGATATACACCCATTTTACAGAGCTGCTAAGTAGTGGAGTCTTTCTGACCAGGGGAGCCTGGCTCTGGAGCCGAAACTCCAAAATAGTCTGATCCAGTGCACGTCCATCATATGGCTCTACCACAGTTTATTTAACCATTCTTTTACTTTTGCTCATTTTCCTTTTTTCCTCCAAGTTTCTGGTATTATAAATAAAGCTGCCATGTACAGCCTTACGATTAAGCCTTTGTGTACATTATCCATAAGTATTTCTGCAGAATAATTTCTGGCAGAGGATTTGCTTGATCAAGGAGATTACAGTTTTAAGGCTTTGACAAAATTCACCAACCTCCATCTCAGATTGTTGTGTCTTTTCAGAATGTTGTATTCTTGACACTCCATCCAACAGGCTAAGCAAGGAAGAGCCAGTACAGCCAAAAATAAATAAATTTTTAAAAATACTTTTGCTATATGATGCTTTGGTTACTAATATGGTAGTAATCCACAGTGATCCAAACCCTTGTATAATTCAGTCCCCATACCTGAATTATATGTGACTTGTTTCTAATGAACAGAATATGGCAAAAGTAAAAGGATCTTGACGTACTCCTTTTCCTATTTGGAACCAGTCTGTTGTTCCATGTCCAGTTCTAACCGTTGCTTCCTGACCTGCATACAGATTTCTCAAGAGGCAGGTCAGGTGGTCTGGTNCGTGCTGCGATTCATGGGGTCGCAAAGAGTCGGACACAACTGAGCGACTGAACTGAACTGAACTGAAAAGGATCTTGCAGATGTAATTAAAGTCTCTAATCAATTGATTTTCAGTTAATTAAAATGGAGATTCTCCTCGGTGGGCCTTACCTAATTAGGTGAGCCCTTTAAAAGGGCTTGCTGAAGTTAGAGAGGCTCAGAGCAGTAGAAACTGTTACTGCCTTTTAAGAAGTAAATCATCACGAAATGAAGCTGCAAGTAAATGAACTCCATCACCAGTATGGGAGTTCAGAAGTTTATCCTTCCCTGCCATACCTCTACATGAGAATGCAGTCTGGCCATCATCTAGATTTCAGCCCTGTAAGGCCCTGAGCAGAGAACCCAGGTAAGCCATGCCCAGACTTCGGAGTTACAGAAACTCTTCCATAATAAATGGGTGTTGTCTTAAGCCACTGAGTTGTGTGCTAATACAACTAACAAAGCTACAAGTTTTCCATGTGTTATTAACCATGGTTTTTCCTTCTTTCCTGCTCATGTTTCTGCATTCATCATTTTCTTATTTGGGTTCTTAATAGTTTTTGTTTTAAAGATATCAACAACCCCTTTGTCTGTCATAAATAATAAACAGCCATTGCATTTTCATGCGGTCAAATCCATTGGTCTTTCCCTTTGTGGTGCCACTTGGAAAGTCCATCCTCATCCCAAAGTGACAGCATGAGTCACACGCGTTTTGTCTAGCACTTTTGTGGTTTCGTCATTACATTTAAATCTTTAATCCATCTGAAGAGGTTTTTGGTAAATGGTGGTGCACAAAAGCCCAACTTTCACTGCTTTCAAACGTACAAACGATTACTGAATAATCATTTGCTTTTCAACTGAATTTATATCAGATCAAAAGTCTACATTTGGCCTTTTCCATGAAGGAAATGGCAACCCACTCCAGTGTTCTTGCCTGGAGAATCCCAGGGACGGGGGAGCCTGGTGGGCTGCCGTCTATGGGGTCGCACAAAGTCGGACACGACTGAAGCGACTTAGCAGCATGTGTTACATTAGGTCTAGCCTGTTCTGCTTTAGTATCAAACTGTTTTCATTGTTAGAACTCTACGATGCATTTGAGTATAGTAGGAAAAAAAAATCAACCTTCATTTCTCTTTTTTCATAAACTTTCCTCATGATTCTCAAACATTTCTTCTTTCATTTTACCTTTGGAATTGTTTTGTCAAATTCCATTGGCAATTTAATTGTATCTGTGGCACACTGGGATACATTTGTAGATTTATACACATATAGATTATAGAATTGACTTCCCATATTTCCATACCAGAACATGTTTAGAACTGTGTCTTTTTCATGACCTTGTCAAGATAGGTTTAGTCGTGTACACCTCCACATGTCTTGTTGGATTCATGACAGGGTTTTAAATATTTTCATTTAAGACATCCTAACTAGTATATTTCAATAATTGTTTATTTACTAGATTATAAGATTTTTAAAACTTACTTGTGCAACCATAAATCAGTAAGAGTCTGGCAAAAATCAATGAAAGCATTCTGTGAGAATCAGTCCTTAAACAATTATCAGTACCCCCTTGTGGGATGTATGTACCTATGCTGATTAGTCTAAACCAACAAGAGAATCCCAAATTCCTTGCAGTAATTGGTTCAGGAATGGACAAATCTAAGATAAGTTGGGCCAGTGAAACAAAAAAGAGGTTTTCCAGGGGATTGTGATAAGAAGCTTTCTTGCTCTTTGATGAGAACCCCAGGAAGCCAGCTTCTCACACTGGTCACAGTCAAGGAGACGTGTGTATTTTGGTAGCTGTTGTATGACCATAAGAAGCACCCTCAGAATGAAGCTGAGTCTGTGGATAGCAGGGCAGAGACACCGAAAGACTGTGCTGATGACACCTTGTCTTTTTTTTTCTTTATGATGACACCTTTGAACACCTGGGTTATCTAACTCGAGATCGTGCCCTGCCTCTGTGCTTGTTCTTTGAGCCAGTTCGTTTTCTGTTTGTGCCCCTTTCACCTGGGCCTTTTTTAGCCCAAAGCACCCTGCTGATACATGAGGACCGAGTGAGACAGATGAAGGACAGTTCCCAGCACAGAGTGGCTGCTCAGTATATGATAGGGCCACCTGCCACCATCCCTGACCCCTAGCCCCACCAGGCCTTACTTCTGTGTCCAGTGCAGACCTGTGTCCAACCTTTGCTCCCACACTTTCTCCCTCCTCACTCATATTCAGAGCTGTCTCGGGCTTAAAGACCCTGCTCAATTCTACCTCCTTCACAAATGCTGTTTGGCTCGTGGGGAATTCTCCTCTGTGCTCGGCTTATCTGAGCCTCATCACACACTGTCTTCCTGGCTGCCTTCGCCTTCCTGAGTCTGGGTCCATCTCCCCATTCCCCCATCTAGAGTGAATCCCTCCAGGGCCTGGACCACCCAGTGTACCTTAGCCTCCTGCACTGGTCTGCCTCCTGCAATCTCTTGCCCCTTGTAATGTTCAGTGAGCACTTGATGCTGAAGTTACCAGCCTTTAAATTTCTTCTCTCCTTTGCTTTTTACAATTTGTGGGCACCAGGGTTCAGCTGAATGAGATTCCTACAACAACAAGAGGGGTGTTATTATTTTGTTCTGAAGGTCTCTACAAGTGTAAGGCATATCTAAAGTGGCTATAAATAATTTATATTGTCCATAACTCAAGTCGATCAAAATAGACCTCATCACAGTGATGCGGCAAAATCTGGTACAAGCTGCTTTTCTGCTGCCTCCAAAGCCATTACAAACTAGATGCAGATGAAAATCTGCCTGGATTCCCTCCTGAATCGGATTAATGCCCCGTCCGAAATCACATTAATCACAATCTGTCCGAGATTAGACCCTGGATAATCCCATTGGACAAGAGGTGACAACCCAGATTCTATCATCTCATTCATTATCTATTTTTGGAATATGCTAGTAACTCTAGCCTCCAGAAGATGTTTTCTAGTGAAAGAGGATCCTCTGTAGATTCTTTTGAAAAACTGTCCGTTCACGGGCTTTGAATAGAGCCAAGCACTTGGTGTCATTGATGTCTCCTATTTTGTTTCCAGGTGATGAACAGACCACAAACTCCCCAAGTCCGTAGTCTTTGTTATGAGAAACACACACACATTTAGCTTTTTACAAACCTATGTTGAAAAAAATTAAAGACACCCTTCAAAACCTTTAAAAGATCAGGACAACAACTTTCTGAAGAAACATCCTCATGTTTGAGGATATATGATATTTTCTTTTCTGCTTGTTTTAGTATCATGAAGGCAAGCATCTATGGTTGGTAAAGGGGCTGTAACTGGGCCCCAAAGTCTGAAAACCACCTCCCCCCCACACACATCCACACATCTGTGCAGGATGGAGGGCTTTTTACAATATTCCATTTCCTGCTGGCAAGTCAAACTGAACTCTGATAGCTGATGTTCCTCTTATTTGCATCTAGAAATACTGCTCAAGGGAAATGCTAGGGCCAAACGAGTCAGGGCAAATCAATTCCAGTGCCCACATTGTCAGACCTCTGGTGCGGGAGCACAGCAGAGAAAGCCAACCCCAGGAAGGATACAACCCACATGATAGGACTGTTGCCCACAGTATTGGTGTCTGCATCTCAAACCAGATGTACTTTTCAATATCTTTAACAAGTACGTTACAAATGAGTGGTATTCCTTTCCTCATTCTTCGGGACTACGAGTAGAAATGCTTCCTTTTATCCCATGGAAATGGTTGCCAGGAACTGATCACCAGACAACTCTCCCCAAACTAGTCTGCTGCCAACCTGCTCTTCCTAGGTTTCTAGGTGGAGAGAGGAGCTGTCCATCCATAGGATCTCCTCCTTCACCTTCATCTCCTGGCCCTGGCCCCTTACCCTCACCCCCTCCTCCCC
>SJYA01002789.1:1800044-1889556 GCA_006410615.1 Neotragus moschatus
TCACCCTCACCGCCCCCGCACCCCCAGCCGACTCACATCCTTGCTTTCTCTTGCCTTGCTTTACGCACTACGCTCTTGCTGTTTTCCATCTGAATCACTCTGGCCAGGCAACAGGATCATGGAGGTTCCCTTTGGCCAAGAGAATCCCCGAGCCTCCTCAGTGGAAGTTTGAGGCCACACAGTCTGACAGGAGCTTCCCTTTCACTCATGCTGACTCCTCCACGAAAGTCCAGCCACATGGACCTGCCTTAGGTGGCTCCAGGGTTTTCCTGTCTCCAGTCTCTAGGGCTTTGCTTGTGTCACGGTCCCGGTTCATTCTACCTCTCCCAGCTGCTCACCTTTCTCCCAAAGGCGTTTGCGTCATTCATCTCCTCTCTATCTTTGAGACCATTTCCTCTTCCAAGCAGACTTTCCTGACCCTTTTCTTCTTGGCACTCATCCTACAGGGCTCAGATAAGATGCCATAGGCTCCAAGTCTCTCCAGCCATCCTATTCTGTGCTCCTCCCTGGTGTTACTGTTCCAGGTTTGGTAGCTCTCTTCCCAGTGCTGATCATAAGTCAAAGGTGAACAACGTTGGACATGAGGTAAAGTGGCGAGGACAGATTTTAACTAATAGTATCTTTTGTTATCAGGGAGAAGAGTCTCATGAACTGAACTCAATCGCAATGTGTACAGAGGTGACCAGACATCTTAAAGGGAGAGTGAGGGAGTAAGGAGGGCTCCTAAGAGTCAGCAAGGTGAAAAATTGCAAAAGGCTGGAAGATAGGAGGCTGGCCCTATCTTCAGGTGTTGGTTGGAACAAAAAGTAAATTCTTTCAGCAGCCTTGAGTATTTTCAGGTAGACACTTTAAGTGGGGCTGGGGTGATCCTAGGGATGTGGACTTGAGATGTGAGAGACTATGTTAGTGTTTTGCTCAAATCTATAGGCTAAGACTGAAGTCTAGTTGAGGAAGGGCTCAGAGGAGCCTGGCTAGAGTTTGGTCAAGGAGAGACTGGTTGCCTCCATTCATCATCCTCTCCTCTTTAGCCTTGTTTCAGTGAAGGGATCCTGTCCAACCAGGGGCCCTGGCCTTAGCCTGGACCATTTGGTAAGAGGCCAGCCTTTCTGCAAAACCACCCAATCTTGGTTTGGTGATTCTGTTCCTTTTGGAGCTCAATCTTTCCCTCTTTCCTTCTCTCCCTTTCTTTCTCACTTTGCTCAGTATCCTGATCGTGGCAAATGGAGGGACAGTGATAGGACGAAACCACACTCTAGAAGGTAGACCCTGTGAGGCTGCTGGCTGACAGAAGTCAGCCAGGAGTGCCAGTGCCTGGGGCCAGACTGCTCAGAACCATATCCAGGCCACCTGAGCCAGCTGGGGATTCCCTTCTGGAAAGACAGGAAAAACACAACTGTCCCTAAAGCCATCAGCATGGGTCTTTTTTATGACCTCCTCCCCTCCTGGTGGCTTAGAGGATATAGTGTCTGGCCACAATGCGGGAGACCTGGGTTCAATCCCTGGATAGGGAAGATCCTCTGGAGAAGGAAATGGCAACCCATTTCAGTACTCTTGCCTGGAAAATCCCATGGACAGAGGAGCCTGATAGGCTATAGCCCAGGGGTCGCAAAGAGTCGGACACGACTGAGCAACTTCACTTCACTTCACTTCCCCTCCTGGGATATAAGCTTGGCAGGTTATCCCCCTGCAGCTATGAGGGTGTGATTTGGAAAGAAACACTGTGCTTCCAGAATCTTCCCAGGAGGAGGGTCATAGCCGGGGTTAGTTTTATGGAATATATAGAGCTCTGGAGCTCAAGCTGCTATTCCCTGTAAGGGTAGAGAGTGCTCTAAAGCCCAGAAATGGAGGGGCCCCAGATCTGTGACCTGTAGTCTGGGACATGGAGAAGGGGACCGTGGGAGTATCTGGAAAGCAGATACCCAAGGCAGGATCAGATCAATGGCACCTTGTGGCTGAGCCAGGGGAAAAGGATTTTTGCTTCTCTCACTCTTGTGCTGTCTCTCAAGGATGGCTGTGACCCAGGAGACCCAGGTGGAGGGGTCTTGAAAACAGTCCTTGATTTTCTAGCTCCAGAGAAGTGAAGCTGGTGACAGATGGAACCACACTCATGTGGGTCTTCAACCACAGTGGAAGCAGCAAAGCCTATGCAGCCAGGCAGACCTGCTCTGAATGCCAGTTCTGATTTATCCTGTGACCAGAAGCATGTCACCTCCCTGTTTCAGTTTCCTCGGGGATTGAAGGAATCTAACACTACCCACCTCATCACGTGCATGTGTGCTAAGTCACTTCGGTCATGTCTGATTCTTTGCGACCCTGTGGACTGTAGCCCACCAGGCTCCTCTGTCCATGGGATTCTCGAGGCAAGAATACTGGAGTGGGTTGCCATGCCCTCCTCCAGGAGATTTTCCTGACCCAGGGATTGAACCCACTTCTCCTGTGTCATCCTGCATTGGCAGGCGGGTTATTTACCACTAGAGCCCCCTGGGAGGCCCACCCACCTCATCACATTGCTGCAAAGACCTAATAGGCTAATAACAGGGCCTTAGCACATGGTTGCAGAGAAGGCAATGGCACCCCACTCCAGTACTCTTGCCTGGAAAATCCCAAGGATGGAGGAGCCTGGTAGGCTGCAGCCCATGGGGTTGCACAGAGTCGGACACGACTGAAGTGACTTAGCAGCAGCAGCAGCAGCACATGATGGAGACTGAAAGAAATACTGGTTTATGACCCGGCTACCTGACATCCCAGGAGAGATCAACTACTCACCCTACTGTCCCTCAATGCTTCCTCTCCTTCCCACNCCCATGGGGTTGCACAGAGTCGGACACGACTGAAGTGACTTAGCAGCAGCAGCAGCAGCACATGATGGAGACTGAAAGAAATACTGGTTTATGACCCGGCTACCTGACATCCCAGGAGAGATCAACTACTCACCCTACTGTCCCTCAATGCTTCCTCTCCTTCCCACCCCTGTCCATGGCCCCCCAAACACCCCCTTCCCTAATAGGTCTCAAACAATTGGTTTTTCTGGGTTATAGGAGGAATTTCTCTTGGCCCAAGAGATTAACAGTCTAGACCTAGGATTCCAGCCCAGAGCCGCCCCCTCCTGGCTGCCTGAGCCATTGAGTTAATTGATTTGCTTGCTCCTAGTTGGGTGCTGAAAGTCTGGCCAGGCCCAGAGCCGGGAGGGAGGAGAAGCAGCCAAGAGAACCTTTTTCAGTTCACTACAGAAGGGTACCTACCACATACCGCTTCCCAGTTCTGAGACTGTGCCCAACTACACAAACATCATCTGTACACAGACTCTTCACTCAGACCACACGTTCTGAGCCTCCATCCCCACAGAAGTGACACACAGAACAAGCACACATGGAAATGCACAAATAAACCATCAGATGACATACACACAGATAGACTTCCCCTCCACACCCAGAGGCAGGCAGGCACCGGGAACAGGTAAGGCACAGTGTACACACAGACTCCCAATATAAAGCCATATGATAAGTGTCATATTTACCACTATTGCACTACCCTTTCACTTTTCACTTTCATGCATTGGAGAAGGAGGTGGCAACCCACTCCAGTGTTCTTGCCTGGAGAATCCCAGGGATGGGGGAGCCTGGTGGGCTTCCGTCTATGGGGTCGCACAGAGTCAGACACGACTGAAGCGACTTAGCAGCAGCAGCAGCACTATGTGCCNCAGGAAGGCCTGGCGTGCTGCGATTCATGGGGTCGCAAAGAGTCAGACATGACTGAGCGACTGAACTGACTGACCCCATTTTACAGATGAGGAAACTGAAGGTCAGAGAAGTAAAATAACATGCCTGAGGTCACAGAGTGGCCACATGCAGCCATATCCACCCATACCCGCCCCCTAGTTCCTCAACCCCATTTATTTTCATAGACACGTTATTCAAATGCAGCATTCTCCCCACCCCTACGTGCTCCACATAAACGGAGGGTGAGTGCTGTTTGGGCCGCTAAGTGGCCAAAGACTCAAGAAATGGCATGTGGGCACAGCAGCTGGTAAGCTGTGCTGAAAAACCGGGCAGTGAGAAGACCAGAAGCTCCAAAGGTAGTGGCGGTGGTTAAAAGTCTTACAAGCCCGACGGGGCTACCACGTGAAGCGCTCAGCACAGCGCTGGCCGGCGGAGGGGCGCTCGCAGGCCGTGCGGGGACCGGACCGTCCTCGGGTAGTGAGTTCAGTGTGAGCTGAGGGTCTAGCTCCAGCTCTCAGCAAAGCCTCTCCCTGCGTAATTGACTGCATCCGTTTCCCGGCAAGCAGTCCAGAGCGTGAGGCCGACAAGCAGAAGGGCCGCGGAGCTCCACAGTGCCCTCAGGCCGATGTGGGCCGGATCTGAGATTCCCGTGGCAACATTTTATAAAGCCTAGGAGCCCAACTGGGCCCCACTCAAGCGTACACCAAGTTCTTGGTACACCAAGTTCTTGGTACACCTTTTAATGGGAAAAACAACAATAGCCACCCTGGTTGAGTAAGTGTGATCTATAATTCATGGGCCAGTCTTTGAACCCTTTCAGACAAAACCCACAGCAATTTCTTTGAAAGAAAGAAATGCCTAGACTTTGCTCAGAAGTCGCAGGTTTTCTAAGGAACGACAAGCCACTGCACAGATAGTAAATCATCCTGCGCACCACATTTGTTTCTAATTATTTGCATTGCAGTTCGTTTGTGAAATAAAACAGAAGAGTTTATAAATATCGTTTATTCTGGAAGTGAGACACACATTCGACCCCAGTCTTGTTCCTAGAAGGAGCTGTGCTATTGGAGTGGGGGAAAGAATGAGGGAGTCCGTGTCAAATTACACCCCCGCCCCAAATGCAAGTCCAGGCTGGAGTATGGATCCTGCGAGGGTCTTCGGATTCTGCGTTCTAGTGCTATCCACCTAACGCTCCAACTCGGAGTTTTCCTCAGGCGGACGGGTGGGGAACGTCTAAACAGAGTTTACTCAAACCCTTAACCTCTCTTTCTAGCTTGGACACCCTGAGAACAAAGGCGTCTGAGAGCAGAACACTAACCGCCTGGACGGTGAAGGTCTTGTCCAAACAGACCACCTTCTCCCCAGCTCTCCTTACAAGAGAGTGAATTTTTTTGTTGTTGTTAATGAAAGAAAGGAGCATTTAAAAGAGATACCTCCGCCCTTTACTCCCCCAGGATTCATCACCCTGCTAGAGCACGCCTGGGGAGACGGCCCCGCAAGTCTAAGAGGAAGCTAAGAGCTGCGGCGGTCGGGGAGACAGCTCAGCAGTGACGCAAGATCCAGCCGGGATAGCCCGACCAGGGGCCAGAATGAGGATCCTTGCAGGTTTCCGGGGAGGGGGCCGCGCTCCATTGTTCACTCTAGGCCAATCAGGGTTGGCTTATTTCCTTCCAGCCAATCCCCTGTCACTCCCGCCTTCCACCCACCCCGCCCATCAGCCCCCAAGTCCTTAACACCTCCCCTGCATACCCCGCGGTTCTGGGGAAGCTTCGTGACGCCACAGGTTCCGCCCCCAGCTCCGACCACGGGCGAGTGCGTGCTGACGTCATGCTGCGTGCGGGCCGGTGCGGAATAGCTCCTTCAACTCCGCGGGGCAGGAGGAGTTAGTTAGCAAAGAGCCGAGGCTGGGCGCACGACCCTCGTCCTTCTGCCCCTGGTCGCACGCTTTGCGCACATCTCTTTTCTGCATGGTGGATATTATTTTTCACTATCCTTTTCTAGGTACTATGGGGGATCATTCCAAGAGTAAGTCTTTCTCTGTATATGTGTGTGGTGTGTGTGTGTGCGCGCTTAATATGCGATATTTCTAATGCAGAAGAATGTTTAGCGGATTCTACAAGTGGCTCCTATTTGACAAGACACTGAGAGAAAAAATCAAAACGAATAGATTTTCCTGCAGGACCGCTTATCCTTTGGAATCCTGTTGTTTTAGTTTATGATTAAACATTCTTTCTCAAGCCTGCTAGGCTGACCTCGGGCTGTGAAATCTGCTTCTGTTTTGCGCTAGGGCAATAGTTTGATTTAGGGATGTGGGTTTTTTTTTTTTTTTTTTTTTTTTTTTTGCTTGCTTGTCTTTCGGCCTTTCAAATAAGGAAGATTTCTTTAGCTTGATCTGGGATGTTTAAGCTAAAAAATGTCAAAGAGAATGAGCAGAGACTCTGCTAAAAGCTAATGTGCCTGTGTTGGGATAGGAGGGAGTCGCGGAGAGAGGGAGTGTGCGGACGGAAATGCCGGAACATCACCGTTCAGTATGATGGGGTAGCGTCCACAGAGCTTAAATGTCTATTTACCCTTTCTTCTCACTTACATCTTAGCTTTTAGTTACAGGAGATATCAATAAAACGCGTGTCCAAGTGAATGTAATAACGTAAAAAAAAAAAACAACACCCAAAAAACTGAGGAGGGGGTGGGGAGAGACTGAAAGCCTTCACAGATTCAGAAGATTGTGTTTTTTCGTTTTTTATTTTTATTTTTTCGTTTCCAATTATCTGGACCTTTGCAAAGCCCATTTCCTTTTTATCTTGTGGTCCCAATTCTTGAAAGAGAGAGCAAGCGGATTGGGTTGGGACTGGAGCGGCCTCGGCCGGGGTCGGGGCAGCCAGGCCTGACGCGGGCTCCGCGCCCTTCCCCGGCAGAGAAGCCCGGGACGGCCATGTGCGTGGGCTGCGGGAGTCAGATCCACGATCAGTTTATCCTGCGGGTGTCGCCAGACCTCGAGTGGCACGCCGCCTGCCTCAAGTGCGCCGAGTGCAGCCAGTACCTGGACGAGACGTGCACGTGCTTCGTGAGAGACGGGAAGACCTACTGCAAGCGGGACTACGTCAGGTGAGGCCCGCCAAGTGTCCGGGCTGCGCCACTGCCCGCCGGGGCCGGGGCTCGAGAATGGCAGGCCGCCTGCATGCCCCCGCCCCGAACGCGCGCCGCCACTCGTCTCCCGGCCTGGGAACCCCCGAGGGCTGGTCCCCTTAGCCACCCTCGCGACCACAAAGCCTCCTGGGCGCGTGTGCCCTGGGCGGGTAGCAGCGCGGCGGGCGAGGCTGGCCACAGGCCCTATGCTGACAACGCCCGTGCCTTGGGCCCGCAGGCTCTTCGGCATCAAGTGCGCCAAGTGCCAGGTGGGCTTCAGCAGCAGCGATCTGGTGATGCGGGCGCGGGACAGCGTGTACCACATCGAATGTTTCCGCTGCTCAGTGTGCAGCCGCCAGCTGCTGCCCGGAGACGAATTCTCGCTGCGGGAGCACGAGCTGCTCTGCCGCGCCGACCACGGCCTCCTGCTCGAGCGCGCGGCGGCCGGCAGCCCGCGCAGCCCCGGCCCGCTTCCCGGCGCCCGCGGCCTGCATCTGCCAGGTAAGCCGCTTGCGGCCGGCACTGTGCCGCCAGCTCCGGGGTGCCGTGCACATGTGGGTGTGTGTGTTCTTAGACGGGTGCTTGTGTTCGGACGAAAACTTGTCACTTGGGTGTGTTTCCGTTTCCCCACAGCATTATGGGGGTTTCTGGGTGAGTGCAGAACACTGCTAGGAACGTGACGGAGTGTATGTTTGTGTGTGACCGGGAAAATTTTGCGTGTGGGTAAATGTGAGCCGGGGTTGTGTGTATGAGTGTTCGGAATTGTGGAGATTTGTGTTCTCAGGAATGTGTGGGACACGGTAGTAGTAGTAGGAGGAAGGTAAATGACAACGGGTTATCCCAAGTGGTGACTCTAAGGACCTTGTACTGGGAATTTCAAGCAGTCTGTGTGTTGCCGGAGAGAAGAGACAGGTTTGCCTAGGGGTATGTGTGTAAGGAATACAGTTCCCAGCCTAGAGCTCGGCTCAGCCAGGCAGAAGTCCCCCGGCACAGCTCTGAAGGCTCACCAGCCAACAGAGAGCAAAATGTCTGCGTTTTTCTTTTGAGGCCCAGTCTGATGAACAATGTAGCCAAACGTTTCTTGGTGGGAAAGAAGTGGAAGCACAGTGGATTCAGGGATAATGGCAAACACCCCAGGGGATGCTCTAGGTCATAATCAGAAGATGGCCAGAGGCTGGTTCTAAGTGTGTGGTGAGCCGGTGGGAATGGTGACTCCAGCTGAACAGTTACCAGCCAGTCGCTGCAGACCTGAAGCGTCAGTCTGCAGACCAGGCTGAGCCTCTGGGTGTTGTGTACTCACTCCAAGGGATCGAGCTTTTGCTGGCCCTCTCTTTAGTATAGAATGAGGACATAGAGTTAGAAGTGCTGCTTGTGAATATTTATCCAGACCTAGAAATGCCTGGAAGGGGATATAATTTGAAACAGTGCGACTTGTATCCAGTGGTGGGTAGACCTGGTTCAGATAGGGGTGTGATGCCAGTGTTGAGTGAACCCTGGTCTCCCCTTTGTTTGTTGAAGGTTTCCGGCCACCAGAATAGGGCCCTAACTAAGTACCTGACTGTACCCAACCTGGGGTTGAGAGAACCCAAAGCCAAGTGAGGAGAGTGCCAGCGGTTGCAGGCCGGCCGGGAAAACGGCTGCAGGACAGGGAAGCTACAGCCTTAGGAAAGGAGATCCTGGGGCCGAAGTCCAAGGGCTGTTAGAAAGGAACTGTTCCAGGTCCGGGAGACCCCCTCCTGACCCCAGGCCAGGTCTTAATGACACACGGTCTGGCCCTGTATGAGCGGCCCCAGAATCAGGGAGATGGTCTCTTTGGGGACCCCCGGGAAAGGTAGACAGGCCCCCTTGTCCCGAGGCAGCGCGGCGCTCGGGCCCCTTCCCCTTCCAGCGTCCCAGGCGTGCCTCCTTCCTCTTCTGAAACTTCGTCTCTTCTGGAGGGCTTCCCTAGTCCCGCGGAACCCTTGCGGATATTCCGAGGGTCGGGTTATCGGAGGAGGCACAGCAGGGTGCAGCCACTTCTGTCCTGCACAGGCCCTGCTTGCTCTGTGGGGATCGCGGCGGGGAGCCCGGTGGAGGAACTAGGGAAGGGACGAAAGTGCACATCTTTCTCCGGGTAGGGCGAACCAGACGGAAAGGGAGAACAGACGAATCAGAAAACGAAATAAACTGAAGAAAAGACAAACGAGATCGGGCCCCGCGGGGCTCGGCCGCCGCGGGGTGCGGCGCAGGGGGAGTGGGTGGCGGCCGCTGGCTCACCTCTCGCACCCTCGCAGACCCGGGATCGGGCCGGCAGCCCTCGCTGCGCCCGCACGTGCACAAACAGACCGAGAAGACAACCCGCGTGCGAACCGTGCTGAACGAGAAGCAGCTGCACACTCTGCGGACGTGCTACGCCGCCAACCCGCGGCCTGACGCGCTCATGAAGGAGCAGCTGGTGGAGATGACCGGCCTGAGCCCGCGGGTCATCCGCGTCTGGTTCCAGAACAAGCGGTGCAAGGACAAGAAGAAATCCATTCTCATGAAGCAACTGCAGCAGCAGCAGCACAACGACAAGACGGTGAGGGTCGGGGAGCTGGAGGGTCGGGTCGGGTGGAGCTTTGGGTTCGCACCGCCGCATCGACGCTCCCTTTTCTGGGCCGGCTCTTGGGAGATCCAGGGCCGAACTGTTTACTCCAAATAGCGTGTCTTTGTGCTTTCAGAGCGAGGCTTACCTTGGGGTTGGAAGGCACCTTAATTATTGTATCTGAGGTCAGGTCTTCCCCAGCCCCAGCGGTAGATCGGACTTGGGGTCCGGGGCTCAGTTCGGAGCCCAAGGCAGCCTGATTTTCAGCTCCAGCAAGAAGGGGTGGGTTGTGTCCATCTCAGCGGGACTCAGTTTGAACACTTTCTCTCTACAAACCCGGAGAGGGGGTGGGAATGCAGCCCTCGCGTTTTGCTCCCTTGCGGTGTTGGCTTCCAGCATTGAGGCTGGCCCATGGTGGCTGTTTTGGGGCCCCGGGTGTCTTCCAGTGGAGAAGGCGGGCTCCCTCGGCTGCTGCGGACAAGTGCATGCCTCCCCAAACAGTTTCAGGCTCCAAATCATGTGCCAGGGCCTGGGGTCACGGTCTCAAAGGTGGCGGCAAACGCAAGACCCAACTCTTCTGCCTCCCCTCTTCTGCTTGTTCTGCAGAGCCTCCAGGGACTGACCGGGACGCCCCTGGTGGCAGGCAGCCCCATCCGCCACGAGAGCGCCGTGCAGGGCAGTGCAGTTGAGGTGCAGACGTACCAGCCGCCGTGGAAAGCGCTCAGCGAGTTCGCGCTCCAGAGTGACCTGGATCAACCTGCCTTCCAGCAGCTGGTGAGGACCTGCTCTACCCGCCCGGACGGATGGACTCCGGGGGAGGTGGGGGTGGATTTAGTCACTTAGCCAAGGTGGGAAGGAGTGGGGGGCCCTAAGGGGAAGAGGGGCTGGGAGAAGGGGGAGGTTGGTAGCTGTAACCGCACCGGCCCATAATTGGTTCTAAACCAGGTCTCCCTGGATTAAAGCACCGGGAGGAGAGGTCGAGGGATTAACCCACCCTTGCTCCGCCCGCCTTAATACTCCTGCGTGCGCCTGGGGGCCGGGCCGACTTCTCCAAGGGCACACTCCCACCCGAAGACTTGTCCCAAGGATACCTTAGGGAGCTGGCGGCCCGGGAAAACCAGCTCGGGCACGTCTTCACCCGCTCCTTCCCGGTGTCTCCCCTGCCCCAGGTCTCCTTTTCTGAGTCCGGCTCCCTAGGCAACTCCTCCGGCAGCGACGTGACCTCTCTGTCCTCGCAGCTCCCGGACACCCCCAACAGCATGGTGCCGAGTCCCGTGGAGACGTGAGGGGGGACCCTTCCCCGCCAGCCCGCGGACCTCGCATGCTCCCTGCATGAGACTCACCCATGCTCAGGCCATACCAGCTCCGAAAACTCTCTCGCCTTTGTAACTATGATTGTTGTTATTTAAAGAGAGAAAGGACTGAGAGAGGAGGTCGGGACAGCCAAAATCGCCTGGACGCAACCTGCTTTCACCAGACTGGAGAGCCCCGCTCCGAGGACTTTTATTTTTACAAAACCAGAATTTGGGTTGACTAGCGTTAGCTCTGCCCTCTCCTCTCCCTCGGTCCGCGGCGCCCCCCGTCCACGTACCCACCTGTGCGTGGAGCTCGCGCGGGGTAGGTCCTGCGCCCGCCGAGCCTCGCACTCGCTCGCGCGGACCATGGCTCCTGCCCCGGCCCGGTCCCGCGCTTCCAGGTGGCTTCGCCCGCTCTCTCGCGGGGAAGAGGACGGGGGCAATCCAAAGGAACAGACACTCAATCCCCCAAAGCGCATGATTGCCGGAAAAAAGTAGAAACGAGACTTTCCTTGAAAATGTTTTAAATTATCAGTCGACGGAGGACAGAGTGTGTGAGCCTTTGCCGAACAAAACGTAAGTTATTGTTATTTATTGTGAGGACAGCCAGTTCATAGTGGGACAAATATTTTGATCTTAATAAAAAAGAAGTAATAACCCTATGTGACGCTGCTCCTGTGTGCTGTTGGCGCAGCGGGAGGGCTGGACGGAGGCAGGTTGCAGCTTGGAGCTTCTTTCAAAGAAAATGACACTCGGCCCAGGGCCCACGGCTCGTGCCTGCGCCTCGCGCACCGCTGGCCCGTGTGCTCCCGCGTCGCCCGGGGGCGGGCCCGGCGGGGATTGGGCGTCGCGAGGGGGGCGGGGCTGGGTGTCTGCGCTCCGTGCGCCCCTTGCGGCCCCGTGAGGCCTCCGAAGCCTGGAGCTCGCAGGCCCTCCGGAAGCCGGCGCGCCCCCTGCTCGTTCCTCATCCTTGGCGTTTTGCCGCAGAAGCCCGCGGGGCAGCGGGGTTACTGTTCGGCCGGGAAACCTGCGATGATCCAGTTGTCGGCTGTTCCGCGTGTTGGGGCGAGCGGTTCCGTCTCAACCTTGCCTTAGCTCCCGGAGCCGAGCCCACCCTGGAGATCTTCAAGGTCCTCCTCCTCTTTTCGGCCGGTGCACTCGGGCCCTACATGCGTTCTCTTCCCGCGGGTCTGGATGCCTGAATCCCCACATCCAGAACCCTCGCTCACCTGCCACGCGGGCCCTGCCACCGAGCCACGAGGCTAGCCTGCAGGCCCTGGGGTCTAAAGGGGGGCCTTGACAGCTTATCCTCGACGCTGTCCCCAGAGTGGATGCGCGACGTGATCAATCTCGCTGCATTTATTAATTCCCCCGTCTAGACAGAAGAGAAGGCCGGGCGGCGGCTCCTTATCTGAATTTGGCATCACCTGCAAGCGATACACTGAAGGAGCCACAACAAGCCCCCGCTAGGATCGCGGCTGCCAGGGAAAATAAGTCCACCCAGAACCAGTCTGGCGTGTCGTTGGTTTATTTTCTTTCCAGACCCGAAATGCAGGGGGCGGGAGCTGGCTCGGGTGGGAGGGGGCTGGGAATGGCCCCTGGATATGCCGTGCCCAGGTCACTTGGTGTGACATTTCAAACCCCTGCGACTTGTTTTCTTGAAAACTGGCTTTAGTGATCGCAGGAAATAACCGGGAGATACTGAATCTCTAGCAGGCCCCCGGGCAAGCACAAAAAAAAAAAAAAAAAAAAAAAAACGGGAGGCTCAGGTTTTACCCTTCACAAGTATTTAACCCTTTGGCAGCCTGGGATAATTCTTTTCTTAGACCAGCCCTCACTTGGACTCAGAAAGCTGCCAGCCTACTAGTGATTCCACTACTCTTGAAGAATCTCTGGCATTGGGTTTCTGTTTTCTTGTCCTACCAAGTTAAAAGAACCCAAAGGTATATCCTTTGTCCAGGAATTGTTTTGAAAGAGGGCAACGCCCTTACTATTGTTGCCATCTTAGCTCAGGTAGGGCCTGGTAAGGAAAAATGTGTCGGGAGGGGGCATCTTTGGTCGTTGGACAGAGAAGTCGATGCCTGCTGTTAAAAAGCCATGGGCTGCTTGGATGGCCAGAGGCCACTGTAGGTGTTTCAGCTGAGCTGATGGCAGAATTCTGAAAGCGAATTTCTCCCCTTCCCCCCCCACCCTCCATTAGTAACGGGAGGCTATTACTGAAAGAAAATGGGAGGAGGTGGGAAGATTGGGCCACATTTATATTTTACTTCCTGAAAGTCAAGGTGATGCTAGCACAGACGTTAAAGAGACTATTCTCCTTCTTCAGGATTTAGGAAATGGTGCTACAAACTTAAAGATAAAGGAAGAGATATTTAGGGTTAATGAGGACCAGCTTTACCTCTCTAAGTGCCCAGAAATGGTTTTAATAATCAGGGTTAGAGTCTTTGAGCATTTGTTCCCTAAACTTAAATTCTTCCCTCCCAAACAGAAATACAGATATTTCCTTTTATCTTCTGGTTGGCCACTGGATAGGGGGCTAAACTTTCAACAGTCTTACTTTTGAAAACTTTGATTGATCCAGAATATTGGGTTTTATCTTTTTTAAAAAGGAAATAACAGGTTCTTGAATTTGAAAATTTTCATTATGGTTAATTAGCTTTGAATTTTTGCTTTTGATAGATTGCAGTATTTTAATGCTACAGATGGAAACATCTGCCTATCTAATTAAGTCACTTCTTCCTTGGCAATCCATAGATCAAAAATCTAATTCCTTTCTGAATATTTATATGAGTGTATCTGTTTTTGAATATTGGGAAATTATTTTGATCAAAGTGGTTTATGTGTATTTAGGATACCTGTAGCTATGTGTTGATGTTGTTTAGTTGCTAAATTGCATATGACCCTTTGACCCCGAGGCTCCTCTGTCCCATGGGATTCTCCAGGCAACAATACTGTGTAGGTAGCCATTTCTATGGGGTCACACAGAGTCGGACGCTACTGAAGCGACTTAGCAGCAGCAGCAGCAGCCTTCCTTCTCCAAGGGATCTTTCAGACCCGGGATCGAATCTGAGTCTCCTGTATTGGCAGGCCGATTCTTTGCCACTGAGACACCTGGGAAGCCCTGTATCTGTGTGTACTGCAGTATAAAACATCAGAAGCTCTTCTCCTGTAGATTGTTGCTAGCCACCCAAAGGGGCACATCATTTTCCGTGTGGGTTTCCAAGAGGAGAGTTTGACTCTAAAGCCTTATTATGATGGTCCCTGGTGAGGTATCAGATCTATGTTTGGTTAGTTACATTAATAAATATCAATTTTACTGGCTCCCAGGTCATCTTTAAACATCTTCTGTAATACAGTAGGGATTTCCTTGTAAATTAAATTACCTGTAACAATTACAAGTGTATTTTATGCTTACTGAACTTTTAAAGTGAGATAACCTGTTGTGTAGTAAAAAAGTCAGTTCAATAAAAGAGGCCATAAGGTGGGAAATGGGAGTTAGTTATTTAAGTAGATTCACTTTAGAATAAGATTTTCCCAGCAGATTTATCTAATGATTTGGGTAGCTCTATGTAATTGAAGCAG
Source organism: Neotragus moschatus (assembly GCA_006410615.1). NCBI lineage: Eukaryota > Metazoa > Chordata > Mammalia > Artiodactyla > Bovidae > Neotragus > Neotragus moschatus. The sequence goes on from SJYA01002789.1 coordinate 1,814,330, forward strand.
GAAAGAGATTCCCAGAGATGGAGAATTTATGGCTACCCTACCACAAAATTTAATACATATTGAAAGGCTACACAGTTCTGGGAAATTCAGAGTCCCTGTGGCAGTTTTCCCAACGAACTTTAATTTTTAATGAGTTTTGTAACAGAAATCAGCCTTTCAGTTTTGAATATGAAATAGCTTTAAAGCTTAGTTTTGTCAGAGCTGCAAAGACTAGGTTTAAGTAAGACATTGTCTAAGATTGTTCTCTTAAAAAAATGTGAGATTCTGCTACTGCTGTCTGGGGGAGGGCATAGCTGCCACACATTTAGTTAGCTGTGTTTTCCCATACAAGTATTCACCAAAGAGAGCAAGGGAATTTGCTTGAATAGCAGCATGCTAGAGATGGGAAACAATGAATGAATAATAAACTATATGCAGCGGAGTCCCAATGGACTCGTGATAAAAGCAGGAAATTCAGAGAGTTTATTAAGCTGATGTAGGGAAGATTAGAGGCTTTTAAATATGGGTCTGATTGATGTAAAGGTAAACTTTCCTCAAGATACTGGCATTCAGTGCAATAAGGAGGACTGTGTGACCAATTACAGGCTAGCACCTTGTTGATGGAGACTGTGCATGGAAGATGCTGATAAATGGAGTCAGGCTGAGAGCAGTAATAGGAGCGAAAAAGGGCACAGAGAAATACTCCACTGGGAACCAGATGTGGAGTGCTGTGGGGGAGTGGTTCAATTTATAAAGCAAGTTTGGCGCCTCGCAGAAATCACGCTAGAAAGGCTAGAGTGCTAGGTGAGTCCATCTTTTGGATCGGGGCACCGCCCGGTCGATAAGGTCAAGGGCTGGTGAGAGAGTGGGTCAGGGAGTGAGCGGAGGGGCAGGAGTTGAGAAAGGCAGAGAGCTTCCTCAGTGGGAAACAGGATCTTTAAGGCGGGGGCATCATACGGAAGGCGGGAGACCTCTGGGTTCCGGGTGTGGGAGCAGGGAGATGGAAGTGGAAGAAGAGGGGTAGTGAGGAGCAATCCCTTCCCAGAGTATTGAGACCCATTAATCCAGAAAGCTTGGCAAGGAGCTCTGGAAGAACTGGCCCAGGTGGCTTCTTTCCTGGGGAAGAAAGGAAGGAAAAATGGTAGAGGAGGCGAGTTCCGGACCTAGGTTCAGGGTTCGAGGCTCACAGCGCCCCCGACAACCTGGAGCGAGGGAGAGGCTCCGGAACTCGGCAGGAAGCCGCGGGCCCGAGATCGTGCTGGGCTTCGGAAGGACTAGCCGCGTAGAGCTCCGGGCCAGCGAGCTGCAGCCGAGAGCGGGAAGTTCGGTTGGGCAACGGTTCAGTTGGGCGTTCAAATGCCGCTGCTCTCGGGCCTCGGGCGGCCAGTTCTGGGCTTTAAAGCCTGGGCGCAGTGGTTACCTACGCTCCGGCTGGGCCCAGTCGCATCGTCAGCCTTACAGGCTAGACCCAGCCGAGGCTTTTCGCTTCGGCCCAGCGGGCCCACCTGTGGCCCCTGAGCCTCGGGGGATCGGGGACCGGGCCCCCGCCTCCAGGAGAACGCCAGTGGGTGGCACTCGTCCTCGTAGATTGGAGCAAGATGTGCCTGCGCTCACCTGCGCTCTGTTCTTTCCCCATCCCGGGAGAGTTTAGAAGTCGTAAAACCCAGGGGAGTTAGAGCTTCAATCATTCTGGCCCGGCGGAGCGCATAATAATAAAGTAGGGAACTTGAGACCTCCAGAAACCGCGCGGGTCGGGAGTCACCCCCCGAGGAGCCCCCGGGCCCGATCCTCGCAGGCTCCCCAGCCGAGTGGGGCCGGGGTTTGTCTCAATCAAACCTCCTCCCCTCCCGGACGGGGGCGGGGCCGGGCGGGCCAAATGAGACCATTCAATTAAATGTTTAATTGCGAATTCTGGTACGGTTTCTGGAAGGTTAATCACAGCTGTCTCAATTATTTATGGGTTTTTGGCAAATTTCCGACCAGATAAGCATATTTCTATTGTGAAGCGTCTTGTAGGAAATCTTATAAATATTTGATTATTCATTTCAGCTACAAGGATTCTGCATCCATGCCCCAAGATGCGGGGAAAAGCGGAATTTGGGAATGCCTCCCCTGGATGGGGCGCCCCAGGCGGTGGCGGGTCGCTCAAGAAGCTGGCCGCCGGTACCTGGCTCCCAGGCCCTCTGGCCACGGAGGAGCCCCGGGCCGCGGGCCGGAGGGGAGGTGCAGGCGCCAGAGCCGAGCCCCCTCGGCTTCCTGGTGTGCGGCGCTCCGCCCGGCCGCGGCTCGAGGTGCTTCTCCGCGCGCCGCGGCGAGGGCCCCGGGCCCTGGGTCTGGCGCCCCGGTCCGAGTCTCCGCCAAGCCCTGGGAGCGGGCTCCGCTGGAGCGGGAGGGGTTTTCCCCGCCCCGAGCCCAGCCGGGCCCCGCAGACCGAGCGCGCGGAAGACGCCGGGGGCCGGGCGGTAGGAGCACAGAGCGCACAGGGATTGCGTTTGCTTTCTTTCTCTTTCGTTTGAAATTGGACCTCTTTATTTTCTATTTGCAAAGAAGTAAAAACAGCATACACGTAACTCAACAGCCTTGGGAGGATCCAAAAATAAGTGTCCTGAACAGGAGGTAAGTTTGCTTTTAACAATCCGGTGTAACTTCTGTATTTTCCGTCCCCTTCGCCCCCAGTCTTGAATCTTATAGTATTAATACCAATCCCCCCATCAGATCTTTTTTCTTGCTAATGTTTGATCCTTATCTGACAGAAATAATTCCCAGTGTCACTCAGTGAACGGCTTAGCACTGACCGTCGGCTTAAGGTGGAGAAATGATGAGAACAAGATATGGAAAGGTCAACGTCTCCTGGCAGACACTCCTCCCGTTCAGCTGTGAGCCGTGCACAGGAGTGAAAACGTCTATTCAGGACCTTTGTGGCCATCTGTTTTATTTTTACTTCGGCTTCATTGCAGTTATTTGAGAAAATACTTTAGAGTGGTTCACTATGTTTGATCTTTTTTGGATCCCTAATTTTTATTTTGGAGAATTTCAGTTCAGCAATCCTATTTCTACAGGAGACTCGGTATTGGCCGCTGGGAAAGTTTAGGCAGACAAATGAATACAACGCTCTGAGTTAATTTCAGATAGCTGCTAGAACATATTATGTAATTAGAATGTAAAACTGTTACAAACATCTTCTACTCAAACCTAATAAGGGAAATTTAAAGCAGGTTAACTTTTAGTAAGTCTTTAAGATACTTCCGGAGTTGGAATTAGTTTTTCTTTCAAATCTGCATTGCCTTCACAAGAAAAGTCACCACTGCAAACAGAATTAAGTTATTTTATTACAAGAACAAAACAGACTTGCTAACTTTTTGTCTAATTTCACCCATATTACAAATGCAAAGTATATATTATCATAGGATGTAAGTTACCAAACTCCAAACTATTGTGCATAAATGAAATAAACTCACAGAATTAGAAAGAACATTAAAGTTATCTACAGTCTTTATAAATAGTGTAAAGTATATACCATATCTACAGAGTATAAACATGTGAAAATGAACTTCTTAAGGAGTAGTTACAATGTTTTGAACAATTTAAAATATTAATGAGGGTACTCAAATACACAACCAACCAAAACCTTTATTTTCTCTCTTTTTTTAAGAAAAACTGTCGAGCTTCTTCCCAGGCCTGCTGAGGAAATCTGTTAGCCAGTTCAAGATAGTCTTGGGAACCAAGGCATTTTCCTGAGGGGGGAAAAAAGAAGAGAATAGTAAACAAGTTAAAGTCTTCAACATTTAAGAAATGAAAATTACTTTGATATCTGAGTCCAAAATGGAGACATATATTTCAAATAAACCATGATGCGAATTTCAGTAAAGGTAACTCATCTATATCTGTAGTATGAAATATATAATATATATTTTAATTACAATCTATTTCATGCTTCTAAGCTACTCAGACATTAACCTCTAGGTAAAATATTATGAAAAACACCGTTTTTGGACACTGGAGTAAGAAAATAGGGAAAATAAGTATGGTGAACAAAATAAAATGAGTTGCGTATTCCATCCTTAAGTTAGCCTGGAAAGGCTGTATCAGTACATAAACTTGACGGTTGTTTTCTGACAGTTACGTATTTCATCCTTAAGTTAGCCTGGAAAGGCTATATCTATACATAAACTTGATGGTTGTTTTCTAAAATAGTCCGTTTGATCTAAAACATGATTTTAGTTTAAACATAACTTTAAAAAATGCTCAAATCTGGCATTCAGTTGCCCAGCAAAGCAGAGAGAACTATCAGGAGCTTTACTGCCTACTGAAACAGTCTCCTGGCCAGCAGTGAGGATTTGGAAACCCAGATTCTTCCTTAGCAGTAAGAATGTGGTGTGTCAGGAGCTGCTTCGTATTAGAATTTAGAGGTTCACCTGGGCAATGAACTCAAAACATCTTGAAACATTTTATGGGGACATTCTAAGCAATAAGGGAATAGATGTCCAGGTGCAGACTAGCAACTTAGTGTGGCATCATTTTTTAAAATCAGGTAAGCATATTATGAGTTGTCACCAGTATAGCGATGACTTTTCTAAGCAAAGTAGAGAACAGTTCCCCATTTGCTGTTTTGAAGATTAATCTCATAGTAATTGGGGAACGCATGAAAGTCAGAGAAGATGATCCTTTGGAAAAGAGAGGTTGAAACTAAGCAGACAGAGGCAGCCCTGGGACATGCCTGACAGATAGGCAGCAAATGGTGACTCATCCTTATGTCAGGAGGAAGAGGACGAAAAAGAATGTCTATACTTCTTACTGGCCAAGAAAAAAAAAAAAAAAACAACCAAAAAACTCCTGTACAATTAAAAATAAATACATTAGAAGAAGATTTCTCTAGGCATTTTCAAAATTTAAACCATTGTTTTTAAGATGAAACAAATTACAAGTTATGATTTTTTTCCTAGCCTCCAACAACTTTAAAAAAAGGCTGTGACTGAGTCCTGGCAGAAGTGAACTTGCACACTAATTCTGACTTAGGCAAATGGTGCCAACTATGATGGTGACTTGAATTTCTAAAAAAGGGCATAGCTTTCTGTTTACTTGCGAGTGTCTGAGCCAATAAAACATGACATTTTCTCATGATACTGTTACAGTTTTAGTTATATTCTCATTTATGTACTTTTCAGCACCTGTCCATTGTAAAGAACTGTGAGACACACATACACCCCCTGCCTAGGGTGACCTCCTCCTCCCCCAAAGTGAGGGCTACTGAGTGGGTGCCCCAGAGGATCTTGTGGGACTAGACCTCTGGCCACTTTAAAGACTATCAAACTAATGGAAGAACTGGGGAAAATCTGGATGAAGGTCTCATTAATCAGAGATGCTGACATGACAGTAAGACAAAGAGCTACTTGCACTTCTCAATTACAGTGTGGGTAGCAGAATATTTAAAAAAGTAAAAAATGCACTTGAAAATTCTACATCTCAGCTGTGATCACAGGACTCACCTCAGCAGAAACGCTACAGGGAAAAACATTTTTTTGTAAATCTTTTGGCCTCTGAACTGTGCTCTTTCTTCATGTAAAACAATCTTACAATTTTTGTTTTAAATAGAAAATTCAAGTGCTTGAATTTTACGGGAACATATGGGCTACTATCAATGACAATTTTGTTCTGAACACTGGTAGGGAACTAAATGCATGTAATTTCAGCATTTATGTGAGTAATATAGGCCAATATTAACGATCGGATTGTCTCTTCTAGGCAAGGTAGCTCTCTAGTAATTATTCACCATTTATTATAACTTGCATGAGATGAGTATAAATTATATAAAGATGTTTTGTGCTTTTCTTTTTTCCATGGATTTCTCTGTATATTCTGATACACTCATGTTTGATGACAAAATCAATTTCTTTATTCTCTGAAACATACTTTGTATCTGAACTTCAAATATTTTAGGGGATGTAATAAATTGATTTCTTGGCAGTTGCAAAGGGTGGAGTGAGAAATGTCCAGCTAAAACACATGACATTTAATTTCAATAGAGACATACCTTTGGGCTGATAAGACTGGTTATCTGCCTGACCTGAAGTCTGTGCAAAATCCTGTGTGAAACAAGAAAAGTGTTTTTATATCAGTGCTATGAACAGAGAACTTTGTTGAGAATGGCTTTAAAAATGCCTTTGAATTCTGAGATAACTATTTTTACCATGAATACTTTGGAGCCCAAATATAAAAGCTTAAGAAACTGATGTTATGTAATTCAGGTTCTCATATTTAAATCAAATAATGATGACTCAAATCTAAGTATCACCAACGGCCAGGTTGTTGCCTGCTGTGGAAAGTATAACTTTGTTTTGTATCTAACAAACTGAATTCTTTAGCCAAATACTGTCTTAAAATATTGACAGACTTTTAACATTAAACAAACCCTACAAGTATAAAAGCCCTTATGTATTCTGTAGCTAAATTTTTTAAGTTGAAGCATAATTGACATACACTATCATATTAGTCTCAGCTGTGTGGCACAAGGATTCCATATTCATCTACATTTTAAAATGGTCACCATGCTATGTCTAGTTATCAGCTGTCACCATACAATGTTGTTATATTAGTGGCTGTATTCCCTACGCTGTACATTAAATCCCTATGACCTTGACTTTATAGCTAAAAGTCTGTACCTCTTAATTCCCTTCACGTATTTTGCCCACCTCCCCATCCCACTTTCCAAACTCCCAGTGCTCTGCATTTGTGAGCTTGCTTCTGTTTTGCTATGTTTGTTTCATTTTTTGGATTTCATATATAAGTGAAATCACATGGTAATTGTCTTTCTGTGACTTCTTTCATGTAGTATAATATTCTTTAGGTCTATCCATTCTGTAGCTAAATCTTAAAGTCCAGCAATTTTATTCTTCAATGGAACATGAAAAAGGTCATCTATAATATGTGAAATTTCAGGAACCTAGGACAAACTACTAGCTCTTATTTTTAATATTTCTAGTAACTACTAATAATCTAACACAGGGGAACTTGAGGAATCATTATATAAAAGGAAGTCCAATGTACTTTCATTCTCTTGAGCAAAATAATTTATAGAAAAAAAAAAACTTGTTTTTAACATTCTATCCCAAAGAAGCATTATAAGAAATTTCCATAGTTATTTATAAAATCTGTGCTAAAATATATGGTTAATGTGTTAAATTTATATTAAATTATATTTAATTGTGTATTAACTATAATAGAGAGGAGTCAAATTAGAAGTACTCTGAGATCAACACCAGATGAAAATACTATATATGATCCTTACTTTAGATTTTGATACCATTTATATTTTTATAAATTGTTTTCCAAGCAGTTGAAAAAATGTAAGGGACTAAGATGGTACAGCTACAAAATTGTCTTTGCTCGATACCCACTGTCTTGGTGGAGGCCTCTTTGCGCAGGCCACAGAAAGCTGCATGTCACCTCTCTGGGGGTCCCTGTCCCCCTCTCCTTTCTTGCCTTATCTTCTCCACAGCATTTAACACAATCTGACATGTTATTTATTTTGCTCATTTGTTTGTTTTTTGTTTGACTCCCCCGACTCTAAATTTCAGGGCAGGAATTTGTATCTGTGTTGTTCGCTGCTATATTTCCAGCGCCTGGAGCAGTGCTCAGCACACCAGAGGCACTAAAAATTTAACTGTGGAATGAAAGAATGAATTTTAAGATCATGGCCTTAAAATTCTCTATAACGTATTTCCTGTTTAATCCTAAGGCTGTAAGAATATATGAAGAATCCTATACATTGATATGATGGTTATATACGACTTCATTAAGATTTTAATTATTAACTATAAGATTTTTTTGAATATATATACCCTACCTATAAGTCTGAATATTTCTGAAAAATTTTTTTGGAAACTGGAATCTAGACTCAAAAGGAAACATGCTGAAAATGAAACATTTCTAAGCATAAGTGATCTAGTGTGTTTATTAGCTGACCATCTAATAGAGGATAGTTTAAGAAATGTAAACTACTTCTAAGGTGAAGAAAGCTTGGGGGATCCTTTAGCCATCCCAACCAGGTGGGCACTGTTACGCCCTTTCAAAAGTGATACATGTATTTTAAGGAATAAGAACAATAACCATACAAACAGTTCTGCTTTCTGTTTCCTTATTATTATGAACAGAAAACACTGTCTATTAAGCATATGTGCGCCATGGAACAAGAACATACCGGCTTTAGGGTGCAACGTTTGAAAACAGAATGGAAGATTTTCAGCAAATAATGTGTAATGACAGAAAAGAAATAACAGGATTAGCTATTAGTAAATGTTAAAGAATAACCAAATTGATTCTCTATTGTCAGTTGACTGGGTTAATTTAGATGTGGAAATACTGCTTTGCTACAGTACTGATTCTGATTCGAGTCCTACAGAATTTCACCAGATCAGAAAAATATAAGGCCATAATTAAAAGTTTTAGATTTGAGAAAATGCAACAAAATGTTCTTTTCTTCTTATACACACACTGACTGTGTGTATATACATATGAATGTTTATTTAAAAATTTACAAATAAATTGCAGTTTTAATCTTTCTTCAGCAGTCATTATCTATTCCCTATAAGTAGACAAAAAGCAAGATGAAGTAACAGTTAAAGCCTTAAAGAAGTCTTTTAAAAACATTTCCTTAGTACAGGCTTAACTGGAAAAATACCTTTTTCTTGAAATCCTTCAAACAGAAATTATATACAATACTCAAACCCCAGTTTTACTATCGTGACAGTCAGGCACATGAATAGGTGAAATTTTGGGGTGGTGTGGATGGCAAGGCTAAACAGCTGGTGCACTTTTATTTTTCAGTCGCATTAGCTTTCACACAGAGTCAGAGAATTTGGCATAAATATAGAAGGTACCTGAATAAACGTGGCCAGTAGAACACAGCTCATCTCTTGCTCCAGAATGATCTTGTTTTGAAGGTTGTTGTAACAAGCAGCGATAAGTGACGGGAACAGCACTTTGATCAGCCGTGGGTCACTGAAATACTGGAAGGGCAGCTGGCAAAGCTTCTGCAGTACTGTGGGGTGGCGGCCGGACTGCACGATGACCTGCAACAGAGGCGGAACCCCAGGTCAGCTGCCACAGAGCCCTGGCCTGGCCCATGTCCCGCTTCCTCAGCCAGCAGCACCAGTAAGAATCACGGAAAACGTGCTGAAGAAGTGTAAGGAGGGGGAAAAAAAAAAAAAAAAACTCCTAACTCCTTATCAGAGCTTAATTTAAGTGATATTTGAAAGGAGCAGCAAAGAAAGAAATCTCATTTGCTAACTTAAGGAAAAGCTGCCAAAAGTTCTACATCTATTTAAAAATTCTTATAATCCACGAGGAACCATGGATTCATCATGGAGAGAGGATGCCCACGGAATGGATTCAGGATATGCACTACTTTAACAGTGCCTGCCCCTCCACTCTTCCCCTTAAAGCAGAATAGCCATATTCCTTAAAACCTGCCAAGAGCACACTCAGAAGAACGATACCCTCTCCTCTACCCTCCCACTGCAGTCTTCCCCTACCCTAGCTCACAGAGTATACTGAACACAGAGCAATTTATTCCATACGCAGAGAAGCCCCTGGAAAGAAAAAAGGGGTTTGTTAGGGGAATGGGAACAGTTTGAGCTAAAAAAAAAAAAAAAAAAGCTCCAAAAGTTCCTTCCTCCAGTCCCTACTGCTTATCTGTGTTTCCATCAGTGCCATTGAGTCTAAAAGGAGAATTGTTTAGATAAACGAGACTGTTGTCCTGAAGCAGTCTAGGTTTACAACTGTGTACATTTTAAGAAATGGGGCAAGGCAATTAATGGGGTTGCAGGGAAGCCCTCCGAATTTACTCCTTAGGCCTATATGATAAACTTAGAAATGTCAAAATCAGATCTGTTTCAAGTAACCTTGATTAGACTGTTCTAATATAAAAGAGCTGGGTGACCCGAAGCCCCACTTCTTGGTATAGGAGGAAGCTCACGGAAGGTTAGGAACACTGTAAAATCTAAGGTCAAGACTGTAAATTGTACTTGGAAAAACACAATTTTACAGGTACACACCCAGACAGGACTGCATTCAAATTAAAACCAGAAGGACAGAATGAAACAGCAGAGGCAGGAGAAACATAAATTATAGGGATTTACAAGTTTTCAAAGTACTTTTAACAATACTTTAAGAACACACTCTCAGATGATAATGCAGTTTGGTTTAAGAACAAAATCAACAAAGTAATAGTTCACATATTTTAGTTCAATAGCTGAAATGACATCAAAAACCTTTAGAGAATGTTGATAGGGACTTGTTAATACCTTCAAATCCAGCAGGAATTTTAAAGACTTGCAGTGTGACAATTCAGCACATGGCTATGGGCTGCCATCCTTGACACTGGCTGAGAAAAATGTGCCCCTATCATCCACTTTATTGATAAAAGCATTTACTTAAATCTTTATTTTAATTATTAGCTACAAATTTTGTCGCACGGCCAAATGATCATCACTTTAGAATTTATAATGATACCATTATTAGAAGCCTCTTTTCCCCCCTTTGGACAAAAATTAAGAACAAGTCTTTTCTTTGGAACTTCACTGTTAAAATGCTATTACTGGAAGCCTCCCTAATTGAAAAGATATTAAACTGGACAGTCTGGCTGGCACAGGCACAATGTTAAACTCAAAGATGGCGACTCCTGGTTCCTGGTAAATCAGCACAGAACATGCAAGCTTAACCATAGCTTATTCCACCTGGACTCCTGACCCTCGCTGGGGAGCGGGGTGGCAGGGGGTCTGTCCCTTGGGGGTCAGTCCCCTCTGGGAACAGAGCTAGCTTTGAGTTGCCTGTTGAAAAAGTGAGTTTACAGAGGTCACCAGCAGGGTAGTGAGATTACCTGTCAGAGGCCACTATCTTTAAGTTCCTGACTGCAGAAGACACGAATGGAGGTCGGCAGTTTGGGTGCCTGGGGGTACGGAGCTCTACCCACAGGACCACCCATGACAGGACTTAGCCAGATTACAGGCAAGGGGTCCACCAGGGGTGCTGCGAACTACCCTGGCTTGGCAGTGAGCCAGAGGAGGACATCTAGTTAGCACTGTCCCTCAAGCCACATTTCAGACATTGCAGGGAGACAGCACTAGGAGAGCCTGGAAGGGGCCAATCCATAGCACTGAGGCTCAGGAGGTGAGACCACTCCTGGATAATGCAGGCGGGCTCGGGGCCCAGAGGAGTGGCATGATGTCATGAGCACAGATGAACAGGCAGCTGAATCAGGTTAGGTACTTCCTGTAGGGGCAGGGAAGCAAGGCTGGGGATGCAAACAGCCTGACCTCAATGCTCAGGGCCTTGGGGGCGAGGAGAGAGTTGCCTGAGAGGCTTTTGACAGGTTAGGGGATGAAGGCAGGACTTAGTTTTATTTCATCTAGTCACTCAGTCCCAGGCCTTTAGGGGGGAGTCAAATGTCACTTGGGACTGCTTAAGCTGTCCAAAATCAGTAGAAAGTCAATAGGGAGTCATCACAGGACATGAACGTCTTGCTGAATGAAAGAGACACACATGGGAAACCTCCTACCATATGATGTAAGTATGTCTCTCTACATGCCTTCCTCGTGGAAGTAACTCATCTGTCACCTGTGTCCGGACAAAGGCCTAAGGTGGCAGGCACCACCCTGAGCCTGGCCAGGCCACCTGCCCTTTCTTTCAGGGCACACAGGTCAACGCAAACATTAAAGGGTATTTTCACAGAGCCTCGTTCTCGAGCACTGAACCAAGGAAGGATGGGACCTGCCTGTAGATTTCTTTAGTGGCCAGTCATCAGACGACAGGTAGGGAGCTGGTGTGGCCTCAGTAGTAATGAGAAACCTCCTCTCAAGTGTTCGGTCCATTTTCATGACGCAAACGAGGACTCCAAGGAAACCAAGAGAATTTCCAGCAACTTTAGATCAAAAAGGACTTCCCTGGTGGCTCAGAGGGTAAAGCATCTGCCTACAATGTGGGAGACCGGGGTTCAGTCCTTGGGTCGGGAAGATCTCCTGGTGAAGCAAACGGCAACTCAGTCCACTATTCTTGCCTGGAAAATCCCGTGGACAGAGGAGCCTGGTAGACTACAGTCCGTGGGGTTGCAAAGAGTCGGACACGACTGAGTGACTTCGCTTTCACTTTCAGATCAAAAGCGACTGAAACTGAACTTGCCTCTTGCTCTTGGGTGTGATTCTAAAATACATACTAACTACAGAGCTAGGAGATCTGAGTTCTGGCCTTTAGTCACCAACTAGCTGTGTGACCTAGGCAAACTGTTCAGGTGTTTGGGGTTTTAAGTTGTTTTTTAAGTATACTTTTCAATGAAGCAGAACACATATGCCCTTTAAGTTAAAAGCCTGATTTTTCACAAAGTTAACATACCTGTGTTAGCCGCTCAGTTGTGTCTGACTCTTTGTGACCCCATGGACTATAGTTTGCCAGACTCCTCTGCCCATGAAATTTTCCAGGCAAGAATACTAGAGGCTGTTCTCCAGGGGATCTTCCCGACCCAGGGACTGAACCCACGACTCCTGAACTGCAGGCAGATTCTTTACTGTCTGAGCCACTGGCACTCAAATAAAGAAAATGAACACGAGCAAGGGTTCTGGGTCTTTAATACACTCTTTCTCACTGAGAATGAGATTCCCGCATTTTGAATTTAAGACAAGTCACTTTGAAACTACTTGACTGCATCAGAACATCAGAGAGCACTGCAAGGCTTTCTTGGGCCCGTTCTTGGTCATCCTCTGGAGAGAATCCTCCTTTGGGCTTCTAAGCAAAGGCCAGCAGTAGCAGTTCCACGGTCACTGGAGAAAGGCACCTTTTACCTGTGTGCCCTGGCACTCCCCACCTTTTTTGTTCACTGGCAAGGGGGTGGGAGAAGGAATAGGGAGAGAGTAAGAGAGGAAGTGGGCGAGAGACCCTCATTTCCTTTTCTTTTTGGAACTATCAACAATTCTGGGAAGAAGAGGCTTTAGAAAAAGGAAAGTTGCATGCTGCCAATGCGCGCTATAGCCTTGGAAAGAGGGCCAGGAGGATCTGAATACCGGCACTAAAAAGGCATCTGGGAAAAAAATAAAAATAAAAGAATCTGGAGTAGACAAGTGGGACATGTTGATTCTTTCATCTGCTGATCCCTGGACACCCACTAAGCTTTCTGGTTCCAATCTTTGCACTTCCTACCAAGTGAAGTATAACTGGGTGCCCCAATTGAGGAAGCCAGAAAGAGCTCTAAAGTCAGTAGCCATTCACTGAATGCCTCCTGTGCCAAACGCTGAACGGGACATGGAGAGGAGTCAAGCCTCACCTCTCAGGGAGATAAGGTATGTCCACAAAGGACAATAACACAAAAGAGCCTGGGTCATCAGAGAGGGAAGGATAAGGTACTGGGGGATCCCATGGGAGGGAGAGATTCCTCCTCACTAAGGTGAGGAGAGCTGCGCTGAGCAGGTGCTTTGGACTTTCAGGGTTAGATCAGATATGAGCACCTAGAATTGTAGGTGGAGGAACTTCACGTGGAGAGAAGAAACAGCCTCGATTCATGGCCAGCCTGTCTTCATCTGCTCAGGCTGCCATCACAGACTGCCCAAGACTAGGTGGCTTAAACGACAGAAATTTATCTCTGCACAGTTCAAAAGCCTGGCAGTCTGAAGTCAGAGTGCTGCATGGCTGGGCTCTGGTGGGGCGCTCTTCCTGGTTTGCATGCTGACAACTCACTGTGTCCTCATGTGGCCTGTCCTTAGTGAGTGTGCATGAGGCCACCAATCCTATCACATTAGGACCCACCCTCATGACCTCATTTGACCTTCATTAACTCTTAAAAGTCCTATTTCCAAGGATAGTCACACTGGGGGTTAGGGCTCAACATATGCATTTTGGGGGAATACAATTCAATCCACAGCTCAGGTCCGATTCCTCGTCACCCTTGGCCAGCATGAAGTTTCATTAGCAGGCTTTCCTCACTAATCAGGTGTATTTTACAAGCTCCTGGGCCAGTTGTCTCTCAGAGGCCACAAGCATGAATCTGCAGGCTCAGGGAGCTTGGTGTTAAGTAGCCCTGGCTCTGGTCGGTAAACTGGTTTGAGCCACAATGTTCTTTCAATGAAACGGAGGGAGACGGCAGCTTTCAGCGTTTACATGAATGAGGATCAAACAAAACAAAAAGAGTGTCTGTGATCACAATGTAAGAGGCAATGTTAGTTAGGAGTCTTGGTTAACTCACCAGTTCTGCTGCTCTGAGTCTCCTCCTGCCGGATCTGGCTTCCCTACACTAGCAGAATCAGAAGTCCCTTCCCAGTGTGTGAGGCCTAACGAGCGCTTTCTATCATCCCGCCCTTGCCTCTCCTAAGGGGTGCTCATCAGAACAGGGCGCCTGGCAGCAGGGGGGCCTGCTCTGGCTAGGACTCATCAGCAAGCTTCATGCCACCTGGGAAGCCATGCCGCGGCCTCTTCCTGGCCCTGCCTCCACGAGAGATAGCTGTGCAAACAGGCGGGGGATGCCAGCCAGGATCTTGTGGTGGCGGGGTAGGAAGTGCATTCTGACAGCTCTGAAAAGAAAATCCTAGCACAAGCGTGATCCAAGAAACACAGGTAAGTGGTAGAGAAACAGTCTTAAGCTTAGTCTGTGTGTGTGTGTTGGGGCTGTTGTGCCAGATCTGTCCAACTGAAAACAGAGCAAGAAGGGCCAGAGCTAATAAGGCTGGTGCTGTGGGCTCCTAATTCAGACCCAGGAGGAGCTTCCCTCCAAGCACCTAAGGAAATCCTTCAGCCCAGGAAGCCTTCCCGGGCAGCACGGCCAGAGATTGCCTCTGGTTTTCAACCCAAAGACAAGGCAGCAGCTCTTATACTGTAAATTGTGTGAGCAGCTTCATTTCTAGTTCCAAATGGGCAGGAACTGTTTCCTTTACTTTGCTGTCCTCCCCTGCTCTGCTAGGGGGCTGGGCACCTCAGAGTTACTGGAATGAGTGAATCGAAGTGACACAGGGTCCCTAGTTAAACATTCTTCTGTACCTTGCCTTGGGGGAGAATCACACCAAGATCTCCTCTCATGGGGTACAGATGCCATTTTCTGAAGCAGGCTTCTATTTCACATCGTCTTAGGTCTGCTCAGCTAGTCCCTTGTCAGGGACTGAAGGTTTGTGTGGCCCCCTCAATTCTTATGTTGAAATCCTCATCCTCATGTGATGGCATCAGCAAGTGGGGCCTTCAGGGGGTGATTAGATCATGAGGGTGGAGCCCTCATGAATGAGATCAATACCTTCATAAAAGAGACCCCAGAGAGCCCTCTAGTCCTCTTTCTGCTTTGTGAGGATATGAGAAGCTGGTAGTCTGTAACTCGGAAGAGGGCCCTCACCAGAATCCTGACCTTGGACTTCCAGCCTCCAGAACAATGAGAAACAAATTCCTATTGTTTTACAAGCTACCCAGTCTATGGAACTTTGTTACTGCAGCCTGAACTAAGACATCCCTAAAGAGTGAATTCTGTGATCATTCGTCTGCTCCCCTAGAAGGAAACTGGGCTTGAGACTCTCAGCATCCCAGGCAGGGCTTTCTGGCCTGGTTATAAGGAGACGTCCGGAAAAGACTCTCCTCCTCTGTGGGTTGTGGGGTGACACTGGCCTCTCGCTTGATGTGAAGGCATCCAAATTCTTCTAGGGCATCACACTGCCAGTTGTTGCTTGCTGCTCAGTCACTATGTCCGATTCTTTGCGATCCCATGGACTGCAGCTCGACAGAATCTCAGCAACATCCGATGTGGCAGAAAGCCTGTCACTGGCAGAGACAGTGCTCAGTAGTCTATGAAGCCCCTCTATCTACGTCATCTGAGTCTCTCAACACCTTTGAGGGGGGCAGCCATGGATAGCTATACTCTTTTATAAGAATAGGTCCGAAACTCAGGAAGTTTGGGAGACTTGTTATAGGTCCATTTGCCAGTCATTTATGGAGATGGGCCTGGAAAACTCTTCTGACTCTGAGCGCTGGCTTCTCTCTTGCCTCTCAGGCGCATCCAGGGCTATCACACCCAGGGGGCTGCCCTTTCCTAGGCAGAGGGGCTCTCTGTCGCCAAGCTCTGAGCTCGTTCCAATGACTGGCTGCCAGCCAGCTTCTCGCACAACTTTGCCAGCACAGATGAAGAGGAGGATGACATACTGCCATTCTAAACAGACTAAACCAACAGACATACACAGATTAAACCAACACAAAAGGCCTTTCTTCAAAAACCTATATTCTGCTGGGCTAGATATCAAATAACCAGTTCTTGGCTATGTGCTAGGCTGTGCCAAGGGTTTGTCTCAAACTATCAGACATAAAAACTTGAAAGAGGAACGGTTGGTGATGGGGCTAGATTCTCAGGAGTGAACTGTTGGAACATGCAACTTCTAAATGAGGACCCTCTTGTGATGGTGGTGTAATTAGCTGCCTTCTGGATTTTGCGTGACTGCAGACCCGGCCTTGTTTTTGAAACAACCACTATCACCTATGATATATTTATAATGCTAATCCTTGGTATGACCTGAAGAGTTTTTCCCAACAGTTAAATTTCAGGAACAAAAAAAAGGAAAGTGGAGGTAAGCTACTGAGTAGGTATACACCTGGTCTGGAAATGTAGTTGGCCTGGGCAGTCTGCGTTTTTTGCATCTGTGAAATGGCAACTGTGGTAGCCACTTCAAAGATCCCAAGGAGAGTGGCTAGGAAGGCCTCTGGGGACTCTGTCATGTTATGTAAAGGGAAAACAGCCTGATTCTCCTCACCCAGAAGGCCCCCTTCCTCCAACTGTGACCACCTGGAATGCAGCCAAGAACCAGGAAGCGAGCAAGCAGGCTGCTGAGCAGACAAACCAGTTCATTCATCAAAACTACTGAGCATCTGCTGTGGCAGAGTGCTATGTGAGGCCTGGGGAGCCAGGCAGTGAATGAGTCAGAGACATCCCTGCCCTCACAGAGTGCCCAGTCTGTCCACAAAACCCTGCCCTCACAGAGTGCCCAGTCTGTCCACAAAACCCTGCCCTCACAGAGTGCCCAGTCTGTCCACAAAACCCACGTCAATTCTTCATAGCTAAGTTCTGCAAGCTCCAACTCAGCCTACCAATTCACATTTCAGAAGCAAGTCTAACAGAAGTGGACTGGAATCAGCAAATTAGGAGACTGCTGGAGACATTAATAAGTGAGGGGGTGGGAATTAAAATTATTTCAAAAAGATATCAGAATTGAGAAAGTTGCATGGAATCGTTTAGTATAAATGGCTGGCCTTGAGTGCCACTGCTGTGCTGGGGTAGTGACACACATCATAGCCCACGACCTTCTCTTAATACTCTGTACTTAAAAACTCTGCTGCACATGCGTGATAATGCTCAGGCACTTGATACTCTAGTAGGTATTCATCTCTTAAGGCATCAAAAATGTATATTAAGTATGATTTAAGCTTAAGAAATAGACTAAAATTTAAAAAATAAACACAAGTAGTTTATGTTAAATATTGTGCTTTAAAGGTAAGTTTAGTCCTCTGCAAAATTCACTTATATGGGAACAGGTCTCTTCCTGACCATACCTAAACCGTAACACTAAATAATAGAAATAAACTAGAAAAAATGTTCTGTGGGGCAGTTTCTTGGCCCCTTTCGAAATCTATCCATCCAACCGTCCTTCCAAGCATCTTAGACACAGCCATGGTGTTCTATAGCAAAATCTCCATCTCTCTAGAATTCACCTACATTTAAGGAAACAAAATAGAAAGTGGTCACTTTCTGTCTTATCTACTTCTACTCTGTGAATCCCGCTAATTTTGCTATGATCTAAGAGTGATCTTAGATTTCTCCCTTATTTAGGAGAAGGCTTGGCATTTTATTTTTATGTTCTTCCCCTCCCCTCCCCGGAATGCCCTCTCTGGCAAGCTGCTAACTGCTCACGCCCCTGGACGCTCAGTCCCACGTCTGCCACGGACAAGAAGACAGAAACACACATGTGGCCTGTAAAGACGGGCTGATGTGAGTCTCCAGCTTTCAACACTGTGGGAACAGCGGTCACGTCCTTTGTATTCACCGCTGTGTCCCCAGTGTGTGGCGTAGTGCCTAACACCCTGCCTGACAAATCACAGGTGCTCTATAACCAGCTGGGGAGTGGATGAACGCGGACTGAACTTTGGTGTCGGAACCTGACTCCAGGGGCTTGTCTATACCCACCACCACACCAGAGCCCTGGGCCTATGCTTCCCAGGGCTTTCAAGGTCCTCAGGGTCGCTGTCTTTGGACTTTCAAGAACAGCTGACTGAGTACATCAGGCAGCTCACCATTGACTCCAACAGCCTCTTGGCACACCAGTTTGGAGAGCAGGCACAGGTGGGGCATGGGTAGGGACAGCCAGAGCTGGTCTGTCAAGCCCAAGGCCAAGCCACCTCCATCAGGCAGGTGGCAGGGTGAATGGAGTACGAGATCACACAGAAACGGACACAAGTAGTTAAATCTCACCAAGAATTCTTTATGCCTAGGAATTCTTGTCTTGCTTTTTCCCTTTTCTTGTCAGAGACAAGATGTCCTCAACAAAGGGGCAAAAAATAGGTGTCTAGACATCTAAGTTCATTATAAGAGACAGCCGAAAGGGCCTGTAAATCATTGGAACAAAGAATATTTTTCTAGCAGAGCAGAAACAAAGTAGCTGTTGCATTCCTCCCTGTGAAACTGGTCCTGCTGCAATGCTGGAGCACAGGGGCAGCAGTCCTCGTGGCCCGGCCGGGGCAGAGGCCAAGCCTCTCTGTCCACAGTGCTCTTTGACAGGTCCCATCACACCTGACGCCCAAGCCCAGGAGAGGAAAGATATGATAGGAGGGGCCCTGAGGCCAGTGACCTCTATGAATCACATAAAGGAAAAGGTATGTCCCAAACACCCCCACCCACACACCCTGTTACTCTGAGCTGACGCCTTGGGGGTAGAGTAGGCTGGGCACTAAAATGGCTTTATTTAAATATCACATGAGAAAAATTTGAAGAGTCTGTCCACATACATAATCAAACTGAATTCGGGGCAGAGAAACACAAAGATTCCCCGGGCTAGCACTGCAAACACATTCCTCTCTTCCCAAACTTGCTTCTGCTGTAAGATAGATTTCGAGGCTGAGATTAAGTGCAGAGATCTTGGCAGACTGTGTGGGAGGCAGGCCCTTGGAGCACTAGCCTTCTTCCTGGTGGTCCCAGGGATTCACTGGTGTCTAGCTCCAGCCAAGGGTCGAGGAGGAAGTAGAAGGAAGAAGGGAAGGAGGCAGGGAAGCAGTCAGGGGCAGGAGGAAAGGTTAAAGCCAGTATCTAGGGGCTGGACCTCTCAGAAGCTTTGGAAACCAGGTTATCCTACAGAAACAAGGGCTTTCCTCATGCAGCGAGGGGGCGTGGCTGTCCTGCAGTGTCCCTCCAGGGAACCTGGGTGACAAGGCCCCTGACGTGTGTCCACTGCTTCGTATGGGTGACAGGCGGCTTGCTGAGTACTGCTGGCAGAGAGGTGCAAAGAAGGCTTCTGGGCAGGTGCCCCCCTCAGACGCCACCCTGCTCCTGTGGGGATGAACAATGCTACAGAACCAGGGACACCAGCTCCCATCCTGGGGCTCCACCGCAGAAGTCCTGAGGCCTGTCTCCCCGCTCTCTACATCCTGAGTGGACTTTCAGACACAGCTTGAACATCTCCTCCCCCTGCTAGTAACATTAGGGGTGCCTCATCATCTCAGAGAATAAATCCCTAAGACCTACCAACTGCATGTAGGTCTCTTCATGACCTCGGCCCGGCCAGCTTCTTCACCCTTAACTCGTATTCTCTCCACTACCACCTAAGCTACAGACAGAAGGAACAGCGTGTCG
Organism: Neotragus moschatus; assembly: GCA_006410615.1. NCBI lineage: Eukaryota > Metazoa > Chordata > Mammalia > Artiodactyla > Bovidae > Neotragus > Neotragus moschatus. Next base: position 1,834,149 of record SJYA01002789.1, read on the forward strand.
TTCCCTAAACCTGCTAGGCCATTTTAATTCTCAGTAAGAACCCCTGGAGAAGGGAATGGCTACCCACTCCAGTATTCTAGCCTGGAGAATCCTGCGGAGAGGAGTCTGGCGGGTTATAGTCCATGGGGTCACAAAGGGTTGGACATGACTGAGTGACTAAGCACACACACACACCTTTGCTCACAGTCTTTCCTAGGCCCAGAGGGTCTTTCCTACCTTGCTACCTGGTAAGTATCTATTCCACCTCCAGACAGCAGCTCCAGGACCACCTCCACTGTGAAATCTCTCTAAACAGAGCTCAAGCACCCATCCAGGTTTGCTTATTGACAGTCTCTCCCTTTCCTCTCAGAGTGTCAGCAGGCTGAGAGCAGGGAGTTAGTCTATTTTGTTTCTTGGTCTCCTGGGTGGCTAGGACAGCGGCTGGACCATCGCAGGCACTTGTGAAATGTCTGTGGAAGGAAGGAATGAGTCTCAGCACCGAAGGCACGGCTCCTAGGCCCTGGGCTCCACAAGGGCAAGATTGGGGCTCTATTCATTTCTGCATCCTCCAGCACTCGGTTTGAGATGGAGTGGACATTCAGTAAAAGCTGATCACTGAGAGAAGGAACGAATGAGGAATGCTCATGTGGACACAAAGCTCACGATACTGGCGTTTCCCCAAGAGTAAGTCACCTCCAGCCTCTGTTTCATGTTAGAGCTTTTTTCCTTCTTTCATGTTGTCTATTTTGTGAGAGTTACCTTTTAAATGAAGCATGTTCTAAATCCCCTTTAAACACATCTTGCAGCACGAGAAGGTTGGCCTAGATTCTCTTAAACACTTGGCTAACCCTAAAAGTCATGGACTCTACAGTTTGTCAGAGACTATACTAATAAATGCTCTTTTCATTTTATGTTTGCGAAAGAACTTTGTCTAAGGAGCACAGACCTTGGAAATGATACAGACCCACTATATTGTCATACATTTGAGGGGCCTCTTTATTTTGGATTTTTTTTTTTTACTTGAAGTATCTATGTCCCACCTACTGCAAGGTAGAGGGTAGGGAGAGGAGGGAGAAGACTGGTCACAAAAAGTCCTAGATCTTGTGTCAGGAGGCCTGGCTCCAGGGACTTGAGCAAGTCCTTCTCTTGTCTGGCAATGAGGGGAGCTGGCCTAGATGATCTCTGAAGGCCTGTGAACTTGGAGAAATAATATAATCCTGTTACAAGGTTTCACACACATGAGCACCTTTTGGTGATTATACCTGCACAGATACTGCAACTAAATATTGTGAAAATAGCTTAGGATATATTTTTTTCTTAAGAATGAATGAAAAGTCTCCACACAAAATATGCTATCCTCATATTCTCAACTATTCTGATTTTGAACTTGGTCAAGCCTTCCTCACCACAGAGCCTTTGAGTGGTGTGAGAATCGCAGAGTTAATAAATGCAGAGCACAGCCTGATAGATTTTCTGATCACATCCCAGCAGCAGCCAAAAGCATGGAGGCATTGCACGGCGCACTTATGGGCTCGCCAGCACCAGTCTATGACAATTTTATTTAATCATAAAAAATATAATAGTAGTCAAATCTTTTTGTAGTTTTAGTTTACTGCTTTCTCAAGTGAAATAAATGGTCTCTCAGATTTCTTTTGCTTTCATCTCTCTGCTCTAAGTACAGTAGGATAAGGTTCCAATTAAGGTCCATTAAATGCTCACATTGATTCATGTGAGGCATTTTCCAGTTTCTTTTCCTAACACCATCTCAGTGCACCTCTGAGTTATTTCTGTGGTGTGTTTTCAGTTTAGCAGTTGCCCATATAGAAGAGAGTTATTTGGGTGTGAGGTCTCCCTTCCTCTTATTTCTGCAGCCCCAAATGGTGAGCAGAGATTCTCCTCCACTGCCTTCCAGACAAGCGTATGTTTATTACCTGTCAGGTATGTCCGTCTGAACTACACATGCCCCTTGGGGAGGGGAGCTGGTAGCTGGACAGGGCCAGACTGACCCGCCCAGACCTCCCTTGCAGCTGTGCTGGGGCAGCGCGTCGAGTGGCGGCCCAGAGACCCCTACAGGAGGACCTCCTCATGCTTCTACATCCTTTGGGTCCACGAAGACACAGAGTTCTCTTCAGTTCTCTCAACAGACGGGGACACAGGCTCTGACAGCAGAGATGGCCTATCTAAGGTGGAATCAAGTGCCAGAGCTGACCAAGTGGATACTCCAACGATCTCCCCATTAAGAGCAGGGAATGTGGAAGGCAGACATTTCAATCATATCACAACTAACCTTTGTTCAGGCCCAGGGAATGAACTAATTTTACACTATGCTCATGACGTAATTTAATCTGCACAACAACCCTATGAGGGGTTATCAGTGTTATCCTGATTTAAGGAAACTGGCACCAGGAAGGTAAGGGTTTTGACCAGGATCACAGAGCTAGTAAGGGGTATAGTTGTGACCAGAACGTAGGTCACCTGGCTCCAGAGCCCACAATCCTTTCCTTATGCTACAAAACATACTGCCCGGGCCTTGACGCAGAGACCAGCTCATGGCTACCATGACAGAACTCCTACACACCAGGTCCTTTGACAAGGTATGCAGACCCAAGGTGCGTGATCCCAAAGGAACTACACACACATGAAGAAACTTGAGAAAAATATTTTAACCAGAGCACCCTCCCCACCTCACCGAAGCTTGCTATTAAAATGAATGACACGGTGATTTGGGGGTCTTTAAGTGTAGATTTTCCAACAGAGTATGCTTTCAGAGTGGGACACACATATCAGAAAGATTTGCTGTGACAATGCCACCAACTTGACAAGCAAATATCCGAAAGACATCCCCTCTCACAGCTGAGAGTCAAGTAAACCTGAGGTCTGCGTAATAAGGATGACATTTAAAAAATAATTCATTTGGCTGTGCTGGGTCTTAGGTGCTGCATGAGGCATGTGGGATCTTCATGGCATCTTTAGTTGTGGCATGCCAACTCTCAGTTGCGGCACGTGGGATCTAGTCCCCAGAGCAGGGACTCAACTTGGGGCCCCTGCATTGGGAGCGTGGAGTCTTAGCCACTGGACCATCAGGGAAGTTTTGAGGATGACATTAAATCATTACAATTTCTTGGCTCTATGTTATAGCTTGGGGGAAGTGACACTCAGGATAACCTATCCAAGTTTATCACTCAAGTGAGGGGGTGGCGCTAGGACATGGACTTAAGTCTGCCTGCAAAGTTTTCTCTCACACACTGCTGTTTTCTCAAACACAGGATTTGCCAAACCTTAAACACACTAGTTTCCTTTGGATCTCAAAACTACTGGCTCCAGCAAAAACAAAACTAAGAAGTTTCTCTTAGAATAAACTCAAATGTAACTAACTTACCATGCCAAAGAAATGGCTCTTAAATTTTTAGCTAAAAGTCAGTTTAGAGGGTTTGGTCACTAAAACAGAAGTGCTGTATTCTTTAAAATCTGGGGCTATTTTAACCTTTTCTGCAGTATAATGTCTAGAAGAGATATATTATCTCAACATCCAATAATTCATTTAACAAATATTAAGTAATTACTATGTGCCAGACACTCCTGTAGGCCCTGCAGACAAAGACTCTGTTCTTGACATACTAACACTAGTAGCATGGGGTGGGAGAGGGGAGACAGACAAAATAAATGTCGAGGTGGGCAATAAGTATACAAATAAAAATACAGCTAGGTAAAGGTGCAAACAGGAACCATGGGGCTGATTTTAGATCGTATGGTCAGGAAAGGCCACGCTGATAACATGATAACTGAGAGAAAAGCCTTTGAAAGTTGGCCCACCCCCCACCCTGCCCCTGCCACTCCCCAGACCGTGCTGATTTCTGGAGGAGAAGATTCCCAGGTAGAAAGCAGTAAGAACAAAGTTTTGAGAGGTGTGTTTGCAGAACAGCAAGGAGCTTGCAGAACAGCGTAGCTGCTAGAACATTTGTGATGACTACATTTAGAAATGAAAATTATTAAATTCAAGCACCCATATTGGCCTGGACATAACTTCTCACTTCATCTTAGACTTATACATTTGTCTTCTGTCAGAGCTGGAAGGGCCCTTGGGAGCACCCAGCCTAACTCTTTTGACAGACAGCAAAGTGAAGCCCAGAGAAGGGCAGTGACTTGCTCAGGGTCACACAGCCGCATAGTTATGAGAAGCCCTTACCTCCTGACTGCTGTCCCAGTGTTTGTTCTATGATGTCGGGCTTTTACGTAAGATCTCCTACGTCAGAAGAGGTGTTTTCTCTGTGATTTACAATCTATCTCAGTGATTTTAAAAGGTACCCTTTAAGTCTGAACACCAAGGAAGGCCCAGAAAAAGTTAGTTTTATGACTGGTTGTTAGTTAAACTTTGACCAAATATTCCTCCGAATATTCCTTCTGGCTTCATTTTCCACACCAGTAGAGGACTTCCAAGTAAGCAAAGGATGGCCGATGACTGGACACCCCCCACGCCTGGCGGCGGTGTTCAGCCTTGGCCCTGCTCACAGGACCTGGTTTGGGTCCCTGGGACTGCGGTGCTGATGGTTGTGTGGCTTCTTCCCCTTGTGCGTTTTCTGCTGCTCTGCCCAGTCTTGGGATGGATCTCAGAGGATTAACTTCGTATCACTGTGCGGCTAAACCAAGCCCTCACAATGTCCCTCCTTATGCTCTTCACCTCAGACACTGCGGAAGGAGTTTAGTGGGCTGCCAGCCTTTATAGTACAGTGGAGAGGAAACTATGGCGAGCTTTCAGTTTCAAAGCTTCAGTGTTAGATTTCATGACAGTTATTTCACTGGAGTGCTCTGAACCTGAGTTCCCCCAAACTGAGAAACTGAGAAGACAGGTGAAAGAAGGATAGTTTGCTTCTGCTGTTCAGCCGCTAGGTCATATCAGCTCTTTGAGATCTCACGGACTGCAGCATGCCATTCCCTGTCCTCACCATCTCCTGGAGCTTGCTCAAACTCAAGTCCACTGAGATGATGCCACCCAACCATCTCCTCCTCTGTCTTCCCCTTCTCCTCCTGCCTTCAATCTTTCCCAGCATCAGGGTCTTTCCCAGTGAGTTGGCTCTGCATCAGGTGGCCAAAGTATTGGAGCTTCGGCTTCAGCATCAGCCCTTCCAATGAATATTCAGGGTTGACTTCCTTTAGGATTGACTGGTTGGATCTCCTTGCTGTCCAACGGACTCTCAAGAGTCTTCTCCAGCACAATCCGAAAGCATCAATTCTTCCGTGCTCAGCCTTCTTTACGGTCCGACTCTCACATCCGTACATGACTACTGGAAAACCCACAGCTTTGAATAGACGGATCTTTGTCAGCAAAGTGATGTCTCTGCTTTTTAATATACTGTCTAGGTTTGTCAGAGCTTTTATTCCAAGGAGTAACTGTCTTTTAATTTCATGGCTTCAGTCACCATTATCTGAACAACCATGTTTTTTTCAGCTTACCATGCCAGAATTGTGAATTCGGCCTACTGCTGACTCAGCTGTATTATTTAGTGCCAAAAATACTGCTGACTCAGCTGTATTATTTAGTGCCAAAAATACTGCTGACTCAGCTGTATTATTTAGTGCCAAAAAGCTGATGGTAAGAGGGCCACTGAGACAGCAAAGTCTGCCTTTCTTGAGCGTCCACTATGAGCCTGGGCCTGCGCTGTCTCATTTAATTCACTCAGCAACACGGGCAGTAGTGATATTATGCCCTCCATTTCACAGATGAGGCAACTGAGGCTCACAACTTAGTAACTTGACCAAACCAAGGTCACAGTGCTAGGAAAGAGCAGACTAAATGATTTCAAAGCCGGCTGTCTTCAGAGCCTGTGCTCTCATCCTCTGTGACGTCTGACGTTTAGTGCCATCAGAGATCAAGTTCAAAACCTGAAGTGCAGAGTGACTCAAGATGGGAATCTAATCAGGTGCCATCTTAACTATTGCTGCATCAATCACAGGCAGGGGGATCGGCGGGAGTACAGTGAGCCAGAATCAGGGCAAGATTCTGTACAGAGGGGGTGAGGAAAACATCCCTTTCACTGAGTGCTGACCAGTGCTATACCGGGTCAGTGTCAGCCTTGAGTGAGGATGGTGTCCATCTGAGGACTCAGAAGAGGTTCCCTTGGGGAGCCCGTCCATTACTCCAGTTAATTCCCTAGCAATGCAGCCACTTAGCCAAGAAGGGATTTCCTTGCAAACCTTTCAGGTGGTTTTGGAGTAAAAAAGTACTTGCTATAAGCAGGAGGAACTTCAAACTACCCTTGTGTGGGAAAAGCGAGATGGGGACGCCAAAGAGATGAGGGGCGCAAAGGTATCTTTTGTTTGGATTCTGTCATATTGGCAACTTTTCCAACAAGTGGCCAAAATCGCTAACTGGCAAATTTTTCCGTTCTAATACCAGCCAGGTCACTCACCGGAAGCCTCCAAATAAATCTTTCAGTTCAGTTCAGTTCAGTCGCTCAGTCGTGTCCGACTCTTTGCGACCCCATGAATCGCTGCACGCCAGGCCTCCCTGTCCATCACCAACTCCCGGAGTTCACTCAGACTCACGTCCATCGAGTCGGTGATGCCATCTAGCCATCTCATCCTCTGTCGTTCCCTACTCCTCCTGCCCCCAATCCCTCCCAACATCAGGGACTTTTTCAAAGAGTCAACTCTTCGCATGAGGTGGCTAAAGTACTGGAGTTTTAGCTTTAGCATCAGTCTTTCCAAAGAACACCCAGGGCTGATCTCCTTTAGAATGGACTGGTTGGATCTCCTTGCAGTCCAAGGGACTCTCCAGAGTCTTCTCCAACACCACAGTTCAAAAGCATCAATTTTTTGGCATTCATTCAGCTTTCTTCACAGTCTAACTCTCACATGCATACATGACCACTGGAAAAACCACAGCCTTGACTAGACGGACCTTTGTGGGCAAAGTAATATCTCTGCTTTTTAATATGTAACTTATATCCAGGGAAATAAATCTTTAGGCAGAAGTTATTTTTAATTAGGAAGTTTATCTGTTCTACTTTCGGGAGCAAACCCCGTAGCTTCCTTTGTTGCTGTAAATACTGAGAGTAATTCCAAGACAGTTACATTGTAGAAGCCCTTAGCCTTAGACATGATACATTATTATTTTGTGAAAGGGAACTGTATCTGTCACACAAAGAAAATACAGAAAGCTGAATGTGTGTGTGACAGCTCAAGAATAAGCTGCCAGCACTGGAAGAACAGAAAGGCCTTGAAGGCTGGAGTTTCCCCTCTGAGCCCCCTCTGAGCCCACCTCTAGTCTTAGACCTGGATGAGGCTGGAGGAGTTTGCCAAATGGGTGTGACCTAGGACCATCTGCCTTTGAGAAAAACAAGGAGCAAAGCAAGAATGTTTGCACAGGAATTAGGGCACCTCTGAAAGTTCTAAAAGCTAAAATGGAGCTCTGGGAAACTGCCACTCTTAAAACACAACTCTGTGTCCCTCACAGGCAGGCGGTATGCAACTGGGAGACTGCCCCTGTTTTTGTTTGCAGGGAAATGTCTGAGGTGAGTACAACATTTTAGGAGCGTCTAGTTGATTACCTTTCGATTTTCTTACTAAGTTATCAAGCGACAAAAGACTCGGAGACTGCGTGTCACACAGCTTAGGCGGAATCTAGTTTCACAAGCCTCGCTGTCCAGCTGACTGGCCAGTTTTGACCACCCCCACCACCCCCCACAGTCAGTGGCAGAGCAGATGACACAGTCCGCATGACTCCCTTCAGAGAAGCTGACTGGGGAGGGTGGACAATGGGATCCTTCCTCCTTTCAACTATCACAGGAGATTCCAGCTCTGATAGCGGGAATCTATGGGGTCTTACCAGATGAAAAAGTCAGTCACTAACTAAAATGAATATGCAAAGGTGCTTATTCCCAATACAGTAATATGCAGGCAGTCAAATCATCTGTCATTTGAGTTAATTTAATTATCAGACCACATTTAATTATCCAATATAAAATGTAAATAAACTGAAGGCCTGACAGCACATACTAATTACGTTCATTATAATAATTAAATGGGAAGGAACTTAGAGTCATGAAAGTACTATAAAATATGAGGAAGCTTTTGATTAAAATTTTTTTAATTAGAAACTGCAACTGTACAGGAAACAGATGATTGGTTCTATCAAGGACGGGGCATTGCTTTTATTATTCAGGTTTCTCTTCTAAAGTCATCCTTGGTATCATGGGGCTCAGTCCTTCCAGTTAATAGACTAAACGGTGGCAAATAAAAAGTGCCAATCCTTTATGCAAAGCAGTTTACCTAATAAAACAGCCTTAGATTGCAGCAGGAGTTCAGGGTCTCCTGTCTTATAAAGACACAAGCTGTTTCCCTGGAAGGAACAAAAGATCCTCTGTGGAAAAACAGGCCTGCAAATTAACATGATTTCTGCCTGATGATACGAAAACACTAAATCAGTTGAGCATCGTAATTTCTCCTCTGAAATTTCTCAGATTTAAAGAAAGTGGCATGAGGTTAAATAAATTCACTTTCATAGTAACAGAAGTGAGGCAGAAAGGGCATTAGGACTGCCCACCAGGAAACTGGGTTCTGCGAATTCTTGCTGGGCAATTCCTTTTCCTTCTCTGAGCCTCAGTTTCTCCAATTCTTTCTGTCATTTCAGGGATCTCATTTCACCTTGCTGAATCCCAACACCTCACCTGTCTGTGAGGTAGGAATAATTCTTCTGCTTACAGCCTTAGTGAAGTGCTAATGAGGAAGGTCCAAGAGACAACAGATATGAGGGGTAGTATAAAGAATTCTTGGATGGCATCACCAGCTGATTAGACATGAGTCTGAGTAAGCTCTGGGAGATGATGAAGGACAGGGAAGCCTGGTGTCCTGTAGTCCATGGGGTTGCAAAGAGTCAGATACGACTGAGCGACTGAACAACAAATAAAGAATTCTATGAATATAAGAGGTTATGCTTAGAAACAGCATCTCTTTAAGGTTCAGTGTCTCTGTGATTGACAGTCACTATCATTTCTAGCAATTCTGATTTCTTCTCTAGTTGGTACCTAGTGTTAAGTCTCTCAGTTGTGTCTGACTCTTTGCAACCTCACGGAGACTGCCAGGCTCTTCTGTCTACGGGATTCTCCAAGCAAAAGTACTGGAGTGGGTTGCCATTCCCTTCTCCAGGGGGTCTTCCCAACTCAGGGACTGAACCCAGGTCTCCCGTATCGTAGGCAGATACTTTACCATTTTAACAATTGCATTAAGACTGAACTGACTTCTCTGACCTTCCATCAAATCAGAAGTGGATGTCCAGGTAAGATTCAATCTTTCTGGAAGGCAAGGTATTGAGAAAGGAGGTCTGGCCTTTTTTTCTTTTTTAACTTTTCTAACTTCTTACTCATGGTGAACTTACCTCTCCACAAATATCTCTAAACCCCACAGCATCTTCTACCCTGACTGAGAAGCCATGGGGTCTCTGTCTCCTCCTTCCATTGCTTGCTGCTCTCTCTGCCCACTGAATCTGCTTTTCTCTTGTTCCAACATGCCCAGGCATTACTTTGCCATCAGGTCCATGTCAGTTTTAACATGCCATTTCCAAACACCAGTTCCCCCGACCCCATTTCTCATTGACTCTGGTGAGCCCAGAGATACTCAGAGCGTGTGTTTTACCTGCAGGAGAGAAGTAGCAGAAAGATTCTCTGAAACCCCACACAGTTCAGTATATTCATCACAACACAGTTGATTTAAGCAAAGAGTTTCAAACCATCCCTAAACATGAGTGCGCTGAAGGAACTAAACCTTTTGCTGTAGAACTGTACAGTAAAATACCATCACACACACACATTACTCATGTCTTTACAAGGGCAGGAGACAGTGTCATGATAAATAGTAAATGACTTAGGTATAAAGCAGGAAACTGTTAGGTAAACCATGGGCTGGCTACATAAGATAAAGTCATGTAGCCATTAAAAGTGAACTCACAAAGAAGGGTTACAATATATTGTTAAGTGTATAAAGCAGGATAGGACTGTATATACAATATGACCTTGGCTAGGTAGAAACGTTCATAGAAGGACAGAATACGGGTGAAATGAGTGAAGGCATCAAAAGGTACAAACTTCCAGTTATAAGATAAATAAGTTCTGGGGATGTAATATACAGCATGGTGACTAAAGTTAGCAATCCTGTATTGCATATTTGAAAGTTGCAGAGAGTACATCTAAACGTTCTCATCGCAATAAAAAAAATTAACTATGTGAGGTGATAACTGTTAACTAAATTTATTGTGCTAATCATTTTGCAACATAACCATGATCAAGTCTTCACACTGTACACACTTAAAACCAATACAATGTTATGTGTCAATTATATCTCAACAATATTAACTGGCAAAACGTTCACAGAAAAGAGACTGCAAGGAACCTGCCAAAATGGTAACAATGGCTATCTCAACAGTGAGCTCAGGAATGACTGGGACTCTGCTTCCTTCTTTACCCTTGCTTATCTTTTTCATGATGAGTAAATGACCAACCTAGGTAGCATATTGAAAAGCAGAGATATTACTTTGCCAACAAAGGTCCATCTAGTCAAGGCTATGGTTTTTCCAGTGGTCATGTATGGATGTGAGAGTTAGACTGTGAAGAAAGCTGAGTGCCGAAGAATTGATGCTTTTGAACTGTGGTGTTGGAGAAGACTCTGGAGAGTCCCTTGGACTGCAAGGAGATCCAACCAGTCCATCCTAAAGGAGATCAGTCCTGGGTGTTCACTGGAAGGACTGATGCTGAAGCTGAAACTCCAGTACTTTGGCCACCTCATGCAAAGAGTTGAGTCTTTGGAAAAGACCCTGATGCTGGGAGGAATTGGAGGCAGGAGGAGAAGGGGACAACAGAGGATGAGATGGCTGGATGGCATCACCAACACAATGGATGTGACTCTGAGTGAACTCCAGGAGTTGGTGATGGACAGGGAGGTCTGGCGTGCTGTGATTCACGGGGTCGCAGAGTCAGACACGTTTGAGCGACTGAACTGAACTGAAGGGACACTTTTGTAACCAAAAGACAAACTTTTGCAGGGAAATGAGATGCCATTTAGTAGGTCAAATGGATACACATGAAGAAAAGATAACCTAACAGGAGATGTTCCTCCTTGAGTAGCTTGTGAGAGCCTGGTGGACCTGTGGGGCCTGGTCTGTGCAAAGGACACAGTATCTATTGGGAGGTGCTGGCTGGGGAGAGTGCTGTGTGAGTGCTCTCATGGTGGGAGAGGAGAAAGGTCTGCCCTCTGGGCAACAAGGTCTGTAAAAGGAATTTTCTATGTGTGACACTTAATCTGGCAAAGGTCTGCATTTCCTGTATTTTAATCATGGAAATCTTTCAGGGATGGACTGCATATTCTTTAACCTTCTTAGAGGGAAGGTATACAACACACATTTTGCCTCCATGTTCACTCAGGATCAGCACTGGGGGCATCAACAATCATCTGGGGAAATAAAATACTGAGTTAGTGTCCCTGTGAACCCCGATGGCTACACCTGCTAAGTTCTTGGGCTTGTCTTGTTTCTTCTGTCTTCTTTCTCCTTATCAGATAGGCAGTTTCATCAGCGCTTAGTGTATAGGTTCTCACCTTGTATTTGGCCTTGGCACTACAACTATCTCCTGTCCTTCTCCTGCCCTGGTCTAGATTACTGCTGCTGCTGCTAAGTCGCTTCAGTCATGTCTGACTTTGTGTGACCCCATAGATGGTGGCCCGCCAGGCTCCCCCGTCCCTGGGATTCTCCAGGCAAGAACACTGGAGTGGGTTGCCATTTCCTTCTCCAATGCATGAAAAGTGGAAGTGAAGTCGCTCAGTCATGTCCGACTCCTAGCGACCCCATGGACTGCAGCCTATACAGGCTCCTCCGTCCATGGGATTTTCCAGGCAAGAATACTGGAGTAGGGTGCCATCGCCTTCTCCCAGTCTAGATTACTGCAGGCTAATAAACCTAGCAAGCACATATATTACAAAGTTGCCTAAAATAAAAAATTAGGAAATCTGGAATGAGGGTTGTTTGCTGGCCTTTTTCTCAGATATAATCCATATAATTAGAGTTGCTGAGTAGGAGGCTTTAGATAAATTAGGTTGTCAGGAATTATAATCTGATATGTTATGCCATAACTCTGTTTTTTAAAATAAGCAGAAATAAAGTATTTTATTATTATTTTTAAAATAAAATCTGTAAAACAGAGTCCCAACATTTTAAGGCAACAGAACCCTATTTACAAATGAAATCTTGCTCAGAAACCAAGTAAAACAGTTAAAAGCAAAAGTNACAATGGATGTGACTCTGAGTGAACTCCAGGAGTTGGTGATGGACAGGGAGGTCTGGCGTGCTGTGATTCACGGGGTCGCAGAGTCAGACACGACTGAGCGACTGAACTGAACTGAAGGGACACTTTTGTAACCAAAAGACAAACTTTTGCAGGGAAATGAGATGCCATTTAGTAGGTCAAATGGATACACATGAAGAAAAGATAACCTAACAGGAGATGTTCCTCCTTGAGTAGCTTGTGAGAGCCTGGTGGACCTGTGGGGCCTGGTCTGTGCAAAGGACACAGTATCTATTGGGAGGTGCTGGCTGGGGAGAGTGCTGTGTGAGTGCTCTCATGGTGGGAGAGGAGAAAGGTCTGCCCTCTGGGCAACAAGGTCTGTAAAAGGAATTTTCTATGTGTGACACTTAATCTGGCAAAGGTCTGCATTTCCTGTATTTTAATCATGGAAATCTTTCAGGGATGGACTGCATATTCTTTAACCTTCTTAGAGGGAAGGTATACAACACACATTTTGCCTCCATGTTCACTCAGGATCAGCACTGGGGGCATCAACAATCATCTGGGGAAATAAAATACTGGGTTAGTGTCCCTGTGAACCCCGATGGCTACACCTGCTAAGTTCTTGGGCTTGTCTTGTTTCTTCTGTCTTCTTTCTCCTTATCAGATAGGCAGTTTCATCAGCGCTTAGTGTATAGGTTCTCACCTTGTATTTGGCCTTGGCACTACAACTATCTCCTGTCCTTCTCCTGCCCTGGTCTAGATTACTGCTGCTGCTGCTAAGTCGCTTCAGTCATGTCTGACTTTGTGTGACCCCATAGATGGTGGCCCGCCAGGCTCCCCCGTCCCTGGGATTCTCCAGGCAAGAACACTGGAGTGGGTTGCCATTTCCTTCTCCAATGCATGAAAAGTGGAAGTGAAGTCGCTCAGTCATGTCCGACTCCTAGCGACCCCATGGACTGCAGCCTATACAGGCTCCTCCGTCCATGGGATTTTCCAGGCAAGAATACTGGAGTAGGGTGCCATCGCCTTCTCCCAGTCTAGATTACTGCAGGCTAATAAACCTAGCAAGCACATATATTACAAAGTTGCCTAAAATAAAAAATTAGGAAATCTGGAATGAGGGTTGTTTGCTGGCCTTTTTCTCAGATATAATCCATATAATTAGAGTTGCTGAGTAGGAGGCTTTAGATAAATTAGGTTGTCAGGAATTATAATCTGATATGTTATGCCATAACTCTGTTTTTTAAAATAAGCAGAAATAAAGTATTTTATTATTATTTTTAAAATAAAATCTGTAAAACAGAGTCCCAACATTTTAAGGCAACAGAACCCTATTTACAAATGAAATCTTGCTCAGAAACCAAGTAAAACAGTTAAAAGCAAAAGTATTCTGGGTGAGTCAAGGGGGTAAGGCCCAAGCCCTGCCTTCTCAGGGTCCCCTCCAACACCATCTGGCATCCTCTTAAGCACCTCGGCAGAAGCCAAAGACCAAGAGCAGTTTCATAAAGCAACGGATTCTGATGCTATTTGCAAAGTGATGCAAGTTGAAAGATGTAATCTATTTCATACAAACAAAAAAACAAAATGAATAAAGCATCAGAATCTACATGGTAAGTGAGGAGACACTTCTCTGAGGCTTAACAAGAATATTTGAGGAAAAATATTTTATTTTTATAGCTCTAAGAGGAGCTCCTCGTGCTGATCTAGGGCTGATCACGTCTTTCTAGAGAGGAGGAGCCAGAGACATATCCCTGGAGCCTACCTCAATCAAGGGCCTCACACAGAACAGATGGGTTCCAGCAGGCTCGCCTGCCTTTTCTCACTCCAATACCTCACACTCTCAGGGCTGGGGAAGTCTGAGGAACGTTCCTGGGCCCCTTACCTGGTTATCTGGGTGGTTGACAGTGAAGTAGCCCACACAGACGATGACCTCATGAAGGAGGCTTTCACAGGAGACGTGGCTGCAGTGGCCCAGCAGGGAGCTGGCGATGTGCCGGAACGCAAGGGACAAGCCCTCTGCCCCTACGATAGACTGACAAAGACAAGGAGCAGTTAGAATTCTGCAGCCAGGGAGAGCCAGGGCTGCAAATCACAGAGCCAGCCTGGGCCCTGTGCCCTCTGTGCCACGCTGCCAGGAAAGCATATGAGATTTTGAAAGCACGGTGCTTAACAGCTCAGTTCAAGGATTCTTGCTCTAATACGTGACCATAATAAATGCAACACTTAACCTGAAAAAAAAAAAAAGAAAAAAAGAAAATAGAGCATAGCCAATCAGATGCCTGTAACTATGTGGATCGAGATGTTATTCACCTAAAGCAAGAGTATTTATCCCATTTTTAATGAGGTATTTTTTTCTCATTGCACAAATAGTCTAACTGTAGAAAACTTGGAAAAATTTAAAGATATTAAAATTCACCTGCAAATCTACCATTTAGCTGACTTCCAATACTTGTTATTTGAAGGAGAAAAATATTTCCCCATATGCAAGGATTAAAATACAATTCTAATTATTTACTTACGTTCAAAACCAAAATAGATATAAATAACTAGTTGTCATTCGAATAGCTAGTTGTTATTCAAATAGCTCCCAAAAGAATGTAAAAAATCCCCAACAAACACCTCCCCCCAAAAAACAAACAATGAAGCCCCCTCGGTTACTAGGCTTCTGGGATCCTTTCTCAAGACAGGCAAGGGGCTGCCCGTGGTGGGCAACGCGGGAGGAGAGCCTGAGTCTGTCTGTGCAGCCTGGAGCTTCTATTTAATAAACATGTCAAACAGACAGAGCGACAGGAGGGCAAAGGGGAGAGGCGAAGCCCACAGAATACACTCGCAGCCCACACTGGAATGAAGCACCACTGCTGGCCTGTGGGATATGGCAGCGTTTTAAACTCATCTCTTGATTGGAGGTCTTGGCTGGTTTGAACCAGGTCAGATATGTTGCAGCTTGGAAGTTTCAATGAATTCACTCTGCCTAACAGTGTTGTGAAAGACAGTCTTTTTAATTAATACTGTTGAAACAAAATTACTGCTAAATTTTAAGAGTGTCTTCTGCCTCAGTTTCATTGCACTGAGACAAAATGTTTTTCAAGCCCCAAAGAGACTTCAGGAGGGCCCTGATCCTTTAAATCAAGGAGTGACACCTTCTCAGCTCAGCCCTTATTTAATTAGTTGTGTCCAGCTTGCTGTGACCCAGTGCCCTCTGTTTAACCTTTACTGATAAGAGCAGGTCAAGGGGCATGCAAGTTTGAATATAAAAATTAAACCAATTTTTCAAGGAAACCATATTTCCTTTTTAGCCAGAATTAATTGCCAAGTCAGTACATTGATTTGTTCCTTGAGACCACCTTCAATTGTAAAAACTGTCAAAGAGTATGCAATATACAATATCTGGGATCTCAAGGCCATCTGTGCCAATATGAATTCAGAGTGAAATAAAAGTCTTTGCTGAAGGGAGAAAAATATTTTGACAGCCTTATTAGTATACAATGAAATGGAACCAGTTAAGAAAATATTCGAATGGATAACCTTTTGTTACTGCTATGCAACACGTTGTCACACAAAACAATTATGTAGGTTTATGGCTCCGAAAAAAGGTACAGGAACAGTGGGAATGCGGCACTCAATAGTTAACCTTGTGATTCAACACCTGCAAGATGGTTTGGGTAAATTCTTCACCCCTTTGGAATCCGAGTCAGTTTACAAGGCCTACTATGTGCTAGCTTTGTTGTTGTTGTTCGGTCACTAGGTCGTGTCTGACTCTTGGCAATCCCAAGGGCTACAGTGCACCAGGCTCCTCTGTCCTTTACTGTCTCCTGGAGTTTGCTCAAATTCGTGTCCATTAAGTCGGTGATGCTATCTAACCATCTCATCCTCTGCCATCCCCTTCTTCTCTTGCCTTCAATCTTTCCCAGTATCAGGGTCTCTTCCGATGAACTGGCTCTTTGCATCAGGTGTCCAAAGTATTGGAGCTTCAGCATCAGTCCTTCCAATGAATATTCAGGGTTGATTTCCTTTAGGATTGACTGGTTTGATCTCCTTGCAGTCCAAGGGACTCTCAAGAGTCTTCTCCAACACCACAGTTCAAAAGCCTCAATTCTTAGGTGCTCAGCCTTTGTCATGGTCCAGCTCTCATATTACTATGCTGACAAAGGTCTGTGTTGACAAAGCTACGGTTTTGCCAGTAGTCCTTTATGGATGTAAGAGCTGGACCATAAAAAAGGCTGAGTACTGAAGAATTGATGCTTTTGAACTGTGGTGTTGGACAACACTCTTGAGAGTCCCTTGGACTGCAAGGAGATCCAATCAGTCAATCCTAAAATAAATCAACCCTGAATATTCATTGGAAGGACTGATGCTGAAGCTGAAGCTCCAATACTTTGGCCACCTGATGCAAAGAACTGATTCATAGGAAAAGACCTGATGCTGGGAAAGACTGAAGATGGGAGGAGAAGGGGACGACAGGATGAGATGTTTGGGTGGCATCACTGACTCAATGGACATGAGTGTGAGCAAACTCTGGGAGATGGTGAAGGACGGGGAAGCCTGGTGTGCTGTAGTCCTTGGGGTTGCAGAGTTGGACACAACTGAGCAACTGAACAACAACTCACATCCGTACATGACTACTGAAAAAACCATAGCTTTGACTATATGGACCTTTGTCAGCAAAGTGAGGTCTCTGCTTATTAGTATGCTGTCTAGGTTTGTCACAGCTTTCCTTCCCAGGAGCAAGCTAGCTAGCACAGTGCCTTTATGTAGTCTCATTTAATCCTTAGGCTTGTGACGTAAGTGTTTTAAATCTCTATTTTAAAAATAAGAAACTGAAGTTTAAGGACTCATATGACTTGTCTAAGGTCATACAACTTGGTAGCGTGATGGCTGAAAATCAGGTCAGTCTGACGCCAGACCCAGAGGTCTTGAGGATGCTTCTCTGTAACAGCTCTACAAGAGACGCACTGCCGTGACGCACTGGGACTCAACCAGTTGACATGTCTCACGCTGTCTTGTCTAACTTTTCAGAGGGTCGGACCACTGATCTCATTTCAATTTTCTTCAGTTCCGCTGATCCTTACGGGCAGTTCATAAACTGTCTCCCAGATTTTTTCTGAGGTCAGACCCATACTGTATCTAAAATCTTTTTCTGTGTTTGTTATACTTGATCTTAGCCAAAAGGCCGAGAAGTGATCCTGTGCTTATTATAAACATAGTTCCTAAAATCTCACTTTTGACAATAAGCTGTTTTAATGAACTAGCATATGAGCTTCTCTGACCATATCTATCATAAAAATACTTTCCTCCCAAACTCATCCATCGCTTTACAATGCAAATATTGTGTATTTGTTTCACATTTACTTGAGCACTGCATGCTTGATCAGATGTCTGT
The DNA here is from genome assembly GCA_006410615.1 of Neotragus moschatus. Classification (NCBI taxonomy): domain Eukaryota; kingdom Metazoa; phylum Chordata; class Mammalia; order Artiodactyla; family Bovidae; genus Neotragus; species Neotragus moschatus. Next base: position 1,851,777 of record SJYA01002789.1, read on the forward strand.
CTACATCGATAATGTCTGTGTGGAAAGATGTTTTTGCTTTAGCATGCTAGATAGACTACAGTGGTTGGTTAAGAAAACAATTATAAATCTTTGCCGGTCCTCCCTTTGAGAGAGGGGACCTATGTCTTCTCTTGAATCTGGAAAGCTGTAACCAATAGAGTATGGCTGATATATAACTATACCACTTCAGAGGCCAGGTCATAAAAAGCCATACAGCTTCTGTCTGGTCCTTGGGGAGCACATGTTTTCCAGAAGTTTCCTCTCAGGACACTCCTACTGAGAACACAGACACGATGACGTTCTGAGAAGCCCAAGTCACGTATAGAAGCCATGTGTTGAGTCTACGGCCAGTAGTCCTGGTGAACCTGGTCTTTGAGGATTCCTGGGCATAAAAGATGACCGTGAAGGAGCCTCCAGCTAATTTCAGTTCCCAGCTATCTGAGTCAACCTGCTCCTCCTCTCCACACTCTCCACCACAGGATTCGAGCTCCTCGGCGCAAGCCCTGCATCGTGGAGTAGTGACAAGCCACTCCCACTGTTAAAAGCCCTGCTGGGATTGCGGACCCACAGAACCTATGATCATGATAAAATGGTTGCTGTCTACCCTACTAAGTTTGTTTTTAAATGGATAAAAGTAACTGGTGCAATAAGGTAATCACTAGTAGATGTATTAAAGGCCCTGAGGCTAGCAATTCCAGGCATCTGGGTCCCTGCACATCCTGATGTCTGAGAGTAAGAGAAAAACACATGCTGGACTCTGAGCACCAAAAGGATGGCAGCCAAGAGGAAAGGCCCCGTAGGCTTTCCAGGCCCGTGGTTAAGGGGAAAAGGGAACCTGGAAACAGTGTCTGGGGAGAGAATGAGAAATAGTGATGGCAAAATTGACTAAAATAAAAGAAGACAGGGGAGCCAGGAAAGAGATCAAGAAAAGAAGATACAGCAGGGAAGAATTAAGAGAAATATAGAGTAACAGGAAGGACAGAGGAGAAAAAAGCAAAAGAACTGTTGGGTGCCAGCCAAGAAAAGACATTCCACTCAGGAGGCGGGCATTTCACTCTAAGAATGCCTGGAACACTCCTGAGTCACCTTGGTATCTTTCCTGAGGTTGAAGCAAATGTGGTTCAAGTAGGGGGTATATTTTGGGCTTGATGAGGCAAGGAGCTGGAGAGGAGAAATCTTGGTTTTTGTCTTAGTTTGGCATGAAGAGCTCCAGAAATAGATTTTTTATTTTTTTCACATTATTGGCCACTGTGCCTAAAGGCCCCGAGGGAGGAGAGCTGGGAGTTGTGTGGTTCTCCTTCTGAGTGAGGCTGCACAGGCTGTGAGCTCACGGAGGTGTGCAGGTAGGGCAGGGACCGGGGGCTCCCTGACATGCAGAGTGACTGATGGAATGGCCCATTTAATGGAAACACTCGTGTATGAAGTGGAGCCCCCGGCAGCAATATAAATCCTGGTCAGAAGACCCATAAAACCAAACTGAGGAATACGTTTTATTTGTTATTTGCTTTTCACAATCCCTGGTAACAAAAGAAATCACTCTAGTTGGATCTAGCCGATGGGTAGCCTGTTGGTCTCCACATTCTGAGGAGATAAAATGAGCATATCTTGATTTCCAAGCTGTTTCCAGATACAACCTAGTGGGGTTGAGTCTTCATAAAACACAAACGCTATGTTCAACCCAGAGGCCAGAGCCACTGGCATTTTCTCTTGTTAAAGTGCAGCTGTAGCCTCTCGGGACTTTACATGTTGTGTAGCTACCAGCTCAGGCTAGTGCAAGTGCTGTGAAAACTGAAAAGCATTAACCCCAAGGAAGAGGCTTCTGTTCTCGGGAGGGATAAGCTAACTCTGCAAAGTTGAAAGATACTGAATCCAGTGGTACAACTGACTCATAATTTCCAGTGTCAAGAGAACAAGAATTACACATTTGTCACTAGCTACAAAATAGAAGTGTTTCTTCCATTTTGCCATGGCCAAAGACCACACTTCTCATACGTTTGTATCTCTGTAACCTCTTTCCCTTTAAGCAAAGCAATTCATCTAAATTATGGGTTCATCATCTGCCAAGTTTGTTCCTTTTTTAATGAAATCACTTGACAGTTAATAAACTGAAAGAGAAAGTCTACTCCTTGGGGGTTGCTCTGTTCCAAAGGTTCAGTGTTTTTGAAAATTAAATTTCCTACATGTAAAAAAATCTGTTTCTAAGCTGACAGTCTAGTGTTATAGCACAAAGCAATTTTTCTTTCTTTAGCTATAAAAACTTAATTTATAGGGGTTTGCACATTTAACTACACATGCACTTTACACTGGACACCAGTCAGTTAAATCATCCATAGAAAGTCATCAATCAGAACAATTTATCTAGTTTTGGTTCTGTTTATATAAGAAACCATTACTTTCCTTAATATTTAAATGTTTATAGGATGAAAATGGTTTTTCTAAAGAAATCAAGACAGAAGATTTGTAAGTAGCAGAGTGGCATAGGCTGGGGTTCATATAACCATGGGTACCAGCCCTGGCTCAACTATGTGTAACCCTGGGAAATTACTTAACTGCCAGTTTTCCCATCTGTAAAATGGGTATAATAATATTTTGGAGGGTAGTCATGAGAATAAATAAGAAAGCATATGCAGAGCACTTAATACCATTCCCAGAATATAACAGCTTAATAAATAGCATGTACTGCAGTTCCCGTTATTATAGCTTATTCCTGACACTCCACTCCAGGAGAAGAACCTCTCATCATATCCACATGAAATTATTAACTCTTGGCTGGTGAACCAACTCCTGGTACCTGGAAAGCAGGCAGATCAAGAGCTGCGAAGCTGTTGAAGAAACGCAAACTCTGGATGGCCACTTGGACTGTGCTCTGAGCGTAGCTTTCCTTGGGACTGGCGGTGCTGGGGTCCGAGATCGTGCCGTGGAAGAGGGCGCAGTACAGCATGTGCAGAACTCCAGCCAGGTCTGTGGCCTGAAGAGCAGCGGCCAGCCCGGTGGGGTCCTGGCGGTTATCGTCAAATATGCTGTATGACCTGACAAAGAAACATTCAACTCTTTAAGAGAAATCTACTTAAAGGATGTTAGCATTTTTACAGGTCAAATGGAACAAGACAAGCAGACCGTTAAAAGCAAACCATGTGAGTTGTGTAGGGAGGTAACAAGAAACCTCAAGGAATAAAGGCAGACCTCCCCCGCCCTGGTGCACTGTGGCCTCCCTTTCCTTCAGCTGGGAGGCCAGGCTGCTGTGCCAGTGGCAAGGGAGCAAGCTGCGGCCAGTGCTGAGGCCACTATTGCCCCTAGGCCCTCTGCAGTCTGGGCAGCCCCACTGTGTTTAGACTCCAGGTCTTCAGGAACTGGACAGAGTCCATGAGAACTGCTGAGACTTGGAAATCAGGAACATCATGGCTTGCTTTCTGGATACACAAGGGGGTCTTCTCAGGGGAAGCAGTTATCAGGAAAGCATGAGGCCTCAAAAACCCAGCAGTGTGCTGGTGTACTGGGACAGGGAGACATTTCAACTGCTTTTGAAGGCACAGTTCTGTCATCAACGAGCACTGGAAGGACAGGTTGCAGGGGCCAGATTCCCAAAAACAAGCTGGTGCTGGATTAGCTTTATACAAACCACCTTGGAGTCAGCTTAGCAACAATGGCAGGCAATGCTCTGGATAAGCAAGAAGCAGTGGTAGTGGCAAACGATTCCTCAAGTCAATGGGAAGTGTTGTTGTTCAGTCGCCAAATCATGCCTAACTCTTTGTCATCCCATGGACTGCAGCACGCCAGCCCTCCCTGTCCCTCACCGTCTGCTGGAGTTTGCCCAAGTTCACGTCCATTTCATCGGTGAGGGTTTGTTAAATCTGTCTCACTCCTGAACTCAGGTATACATGAACTCTCTAGTGACCACTAGCCTACAGTTTAATAAGTAAGTGCATCTGGCAAGCATCCATTCACCCCTTTCCCCCCTAGAAACCACATCCATGTTTCTCTCCCCTTCTCACAGCCAGCATGCTTCAGGTGGGGCCCCCTTCCTATTCGCTCTGGCTCGAGGGTGAATAGGTCTAAGGTAAGGGGTACATTCTATTTCTCTGATGGTTCAGCAAGGTTTGGGGATGGCACATGTCACTGTCAGAGCTGATGGAAAGGAGGGAGATTTTTGCGCCGAAATGCCTGGAAAGAAGGCCTCACTTTTTCTCCCAGGGTCTGAATCAGAGATGGAAGGTTGGTAGCTGGGGCAGCCATGTGTTCTTCCGGCTGCACAAATGCTCAGGCCTCTCAGTGCTGTTCCAAGTGGGTCAGTCACCTTCCTTCATGGGACAACACGTCCTTACGTTTCTGTCACAGGTTGACGCCCTTCCCTACTTTCAGCACTAACTCAGGTTCCTCCTGACCGTCCCTTTTTTACTTATTGCTCCTTTCAACAGGAATCTAGAAGGGGAGCGAGGCACTGAAGATCTATGCTTATCTTGTACACTTGCCCAGAAGCCCAGAAGACATGCCACTAACTACAAATTTGAACGTGCTGGCTGGCTGGCAAGTTTCTAGTATCTTGTCTGGTTTTCTAATCCATAACTTATCCCTAAAGGGATTATTTTATTCATTCTGATTTGCTAGTTTCATCAGTTTTATTCATAACCATAGTAAGCACTTCCTGAATGTGCACTACTTCTGGTATTGCTAAGAACGCGGCATGACTCTGATCCTTGTTCTCTTCTCAAGGAAGCGGCTCTTATGAAATACTACCATCTCATCTGCATGGCAGGACCTGCTAACTACACTCACACCTTCCACCCTGCCTCATTCCTAGTTCTTCATAGTTGGTGGAGAATGTATGGTTCTCCTGATTGCACGCATGACACAACTGAAAGCCTCAGAGATTCAGTGAGATATCTGAAGTCATAAATATTTGCCAGTGGCAAAGGCAGGGGTGCCACCAAAACTTCTGACCCTTTAAAAGTGGTGCTTTGTCCAAACACCAAAACATCTAGGCCAAATAGGTGACTTCTTCTTTTATCTCCATGTCTTTTCTTAAATAAAATCTTGGGATAAACTCAACACTGTTAAACAAATTACACAGATTGTAATGTAATTCTGTATCATCATAGAGGGACACTTTCTGTCTTATGGGACTCAATAAAAATGAAAAGTTTAGAAATATTATTTATTTGCTTAGAGATATATTTGAACCTTTACACAAACTGTTAGCTAATGTCAGTTCAGTTTGCCCTTCCTTCCATTCTAGCCCTAAGAGCTAGGGGTCAGACCCTGACTAAAGACTGAGTAGAGATTAATCTCTCCAAGTGGAGATTAACATGCCTGAGTTTATTATATAGATTCCAAAAAGGGGTCTGTGTTTGTTTAACCAATGCCTTTTAGAACCAATGACAAGTCAGAAGACATTTCTCCCTAAAGTTAATTTCTAATAGGTTTTCAGAAGCTTGGAGCTGAGTNTAATCTCTCCAAGTGGAGATTAACATGCCTGAGTTTATTATATAGATTCCAAAAAGGGGTCTGTGTTTGTTTAACCAATGCCTTTTAGAACCAATGACAAGTCAGAAGACATTTCTCCCTAAAGTTAATTTCTAATAGGTTTTCAGAAGCTTGGAGCTGAGTGACATCGTGGCTGGTGACAAGAGTTTTTCTGCGATTTGCTCTGTGATTCAGCATGGTGACCTCCCTCTTATGCCTGTGCTGTTTTTAACCTGATTAGCATCATATTCAAATGCAGATATTCAAGGATATAGCATTATCATTTAGAACACTTTGTAATAGTTAATCTTTGCAAGCATTTATGAAATGACATGACTTTACTGCTACTATTTCTTCAAAAGAATAAATTTTTTTAAAAGGCAGCAAGTGAAAATCATAGTAGTTTCTCTCTACCCCTTCCCCACCCCTCCACCCCCAAGCCATTAGGAAAACATGAAACTATAAAACAACATAGCTTAGGATCTTTTCCAATATTCTTCTGATGAAATAAAAATGCTGATTCAGAAAAATCAATTAAAATTAGCATTCAAGAACTCAGATGTGGAAATGGTTCAAAATATACTGCTTTGTGGAAAGGATGATTCATTTCAAAGTGAGACTGTAGAATATACAGAATGGAGGGGAGAGAGAGGGCTTGTTGACTTCATTCGACTTCCACAGGNCCCCATCCTCAATTTTTTTCCATTGTGGCAAAATACACATAAAGTCTACCATCTTAACTGTTTTTAAGTATACAATTTAATGGCATTACATACATTCATAATGTTATACAACCATCACTACCTACCATCTCCATAACTCATTCATTATGTACAACTGAAACTCTAAACTCATTAAATACTAACTCCCCATTCCTTCTCCCCCTGGCAACCACCATTCTACTTTGTGTCCATAATTCTGATCTCTGTGCATGTAAGATAAGTGGAATCATTATATACTATTTGCCTTTTTGTGACTGGCTTGTTTTACTTAGCATAATGTCCTCAAGGTTCATCCACACTGTGCATATGGTAGAATCTCCTTCCTTTTTAAGCATGCACATTATTCCATTATTTGTATATATCACATGTAGTTTATCAATCATCCACTGATGGACACTTGGGTTGCTTTCATTTTAGCTATCGTGACTAAATGCTGCTATGAACCTGGGTGTATAAACATATCTTCAAAACCCTGTTTTCAATTCCTTTGGATATATAAACAGAAATGGAATTCCTTAATCATATGGTAATTCTACTTTTAATTTTTAAGGAAGTGCCAAAATGTCTTCCACAGCAGCTATGCCATTTTACATTCCCACCAATGATGCACAAGGGTTTCAGTTTCTCCACATCCTCACCAAAACTTGGTACTTTTTTTTATAGCAGTCATTTCAATGGGTGTGAAGTGATACCTAACTGTAGTTTTGATTTGCATTTCCCTATAAAGATGTTGTGGAGAAGGCAATGGCACCCCACTCCAGTACTCTTGCCTGGAAAATCCCGTGGATGGAGGAGCCTGGTGGGCCGCAGTCCATGGGGTCGCTGAGTTGGACACGACTGAGTGACTTCACTTTCACTTTTCACTTTCGTGCATTGGAGAAGGAAATGGCAACCCACTTCAGTGTTCTTGCCTGGAGAATCCCAGGGATGGGGGGAGGAGCCTGGTGGGCTTCCGTCTATGGGGTCGCACAGAGTCGGACACAACTGAAGTGACTTAGCAGATAGCAGATAAAGATGTTGAGCATCTTGTCACATGTTTATTGACCAATTTGTACTACTTCTTTGGAGAAATCTCTACTCAAGTTCTTTGCCCATTTTAAAAATGTGGTTATTTTGCTGTTGTTGAGTTTTAGTTTTCCATAGTTACTGGATATCAGATATCATATAACTGACATATGACTTGCAAATATTTCCTTTCATTCTCTGGGTTGCTTCCTTACTCTATTGATATTCTTTTGATGCACAAATCAAAAAATTTTCATGCAATCTAATTTGTCTACTTTTTCTTTTATTGCCTGTGCATCTGGTGTCATATCCAAGGAAATCCTTGCTAAACCCAATGTCAGGAAGTTTTTGTTCTGTCTTTTCTTCAAGGTGTTTATCATTCCATGTCTTACATTTAGGTCTCTGATCTATCTTCAATTAAGATGTAAGGTAAGTGCCCAGCTTCATTGTTTTGCTTATGGATATCCAGTTAAAAGGTTGTCCTTTTCTATTCAATGGTCTTGGAACCTTTGTCAAAAATCATTTGACTATACATGCAAGGGTTTAAGTTTGGGCTCTCTATCCTATTCCCACTGTTACATATGTCTGTATTCATGCCATTACCACAGTATTTTGTCACTGTACCATTGCAGTAAATTTTGAAATCAGGAAGTGTGAGTCCTCCCACTTTGTTCTTTTTCAACTGTTTTGGTTATGTGAGATTCCATATGAGATTCCTTGAGATTCCATGAATTTAAGGATGGGCTTTTCTGTTTCTGCAAAAGAGAGTCTTTGGGATTTTGATAGAGACTGCAAGTAATCTAGAGACTGCTTTGTATAGTAACGACAAGTTTTGTAATCCATGAATATGGGATGTGCTTCCAATTTATGCCTTCTTTAATTTCTTTTGGTAATGTTTTGTACTTTTCATTGTACAAGTCTTTCATCTTAGTTAATTCCTAAGTATTTTATTCTTTTTTGATGCTATTATAAATGGAATTTTCATAATTTCCTTTTCAGATTATTCACTGTTATAGAAATGCAACTAATTCTTGTGAGCTTTGTATTGTTGTTTATTGAATTAATTAGTCTTAACAGGGTTTTTTTTGTGTGGAATCTTTAGGGTTTTCTACATATAAGATCGTATCATCTGCAAACAGAAAATTTGTACTCCTTCCCTTCCAATTTCCATGCCTTTTATATCTTTTTCTCACCTTATTGCTTTGGCTCAAACTTCCAGTACTGGGCTTCCCTTGTGGCTCAGCTGGTAAAGAATCCGCCTGCAATGCAGGAGACCTGGGTTCGATCCTGGGGTTGGGTAGATCCCCTGGAGGAGGGAAGGGCTACCCACTCCAGTATTCTGGCCTGGAGAATTCCATGGACGGTATAGTCCATGGGGTCGAAAAGAGTCGGACACGACTGAGTGACTTTCATTTTTCATTTTCCAGTACTATGTTGAATAGAAGTGGCAGAAGTGGGCATCCTTGCCTTATCCCGATGTTAGAGGAAAAGCTTGTATTATGTGGAGATAGTTTCTTTCCATTCCTAGTTCGTTGAGTATTATTTTGTTTTCATGAAAGAGTGTTGAAATTTATCAAATGTTTTTCTGTATAGATTGAGATGACCCTGTTTCCCCCACCTGCATTCTGTTAATGTGATTTATTAAACTGATTGATGTACATATGTGGAACCATTACTGTACTCTAGGAACAAATCCCACTTGGTCATGATGTACAATCCTTTAAACATGCTGCTGAGTTTGGTGTGGTAGCATTTTGTTTAGGATTTTTATATCAATATTCAAAAGAAATATCAACCTGGAATTTTCTCTCTTGTGTCTTTGTCTGGTTTTGGAATCAGGATAATGCTGGCTTCATAGAGTAAGCTACAAAGATCTCTACTCTTCAATTTTTGGGAAAATTTTGAGCAGGACTGGTGCTAGTTCTTTACATGTTTGGTAAAATTCATCACTGAAGCCATCAGGTCCAGTATTTTCCTTTAGAGACTTTTGATTACTGATTCAATCTCCTTACTAGTTACATGTCTATTCAGATTTTCTATTTCTTTCTGATTTCATCTTGGTAGGTATCGTGCTTCTAGAGGTGTGTGTATGCACCACATCTTCTCTATCCATTCACCTGTTGATGGACATTTAGGATGCTTCCATGTCTTGTCTATTATAAATAGTGCTGCTATGAATATAGGGGTGCACGTATCTTTTCAAATGATAGTTTTGTCTGGGTACTGTATATGCCCAGAATGGGACTGCTAGATCATATGGCAACTCTATTTTTAGCTTTTTGAGGAACCTTCATACTGTTTTTGCAGCAGCTGTACCAATTTACATTCCCACCAACAGTGAAAGGGGATTCCCATTTCTCCACATCTTCTCCAGCACTTCTTATTTATAGAGTTGTAAATAATGGCCATTCTGACTGGTGTGAGGTGGTACCTCACTGCAGTTTTGATTTGCGTTTCTCTATTAATTAGTGATGATGAGCATCTTTTCATGTGCCTATTGGCCACCTGTATGTCTTTAGAGAAATGTCTATTTAGGTCTTCTGTCCATTTTTTGATTGGGTTGGGTTGTCTGTCTTTCTGTTACTGAACTGCGAGCTGTTTGAGCCCTTGTTGGTTGCATCATTTGCAAATATTTTCTGCCAGTCTGCAGGATGTCTTTCTGTTTTGTCTTACTGTCTCCTTTGCTGTGCAAAAGCTTATAAGTTTGATTAAGTCCCACCTGTCTACTTTTGCTTTTATTTCTAATGCTTTGGGAGACTGACCTAAGAAAACACTGGTTAAGATTTATGTCAGAGATTGTTTTGCTTATGTTCTCTTCTAAGAGTTTTATGGTTTTGTGTCTTATAGTTAAGTTCTTAGGACATTTTGAGTTTATTTTTGTGTATGCTGTGAAGATGTGCTCTAGCTTCATTTTATTGTGGCTTTGATTTGCATTTCTCTGATTAGTAACGCTGACAATCTTTTCATGCGCTTGTTGGCCATCTGTATGTCTTAAGAAAAATGTCCTTTTACGTCTTCTGTCCATTTTTAAATTTTTTTTTTTTGACATTTAGTTGTATGAGCTAGTTATATATTTTGGATATTAACCCCTTATCAGTCGTATGAATTGCAAAACTTTTCTCCCATTCAAAAGGTTGTCTTTTCATTTTGTCAATGGTTTCCACTGTGTGCAAAAGCTTTTAAGTTTAATTAGATCTTATTTGCTTATTTTTGTTTTTATTTTCTTTGCCTCAGAAGTCAGATCTCCCAATATACTGGAATTATGTCAGAGTATTCTGCTTGTCTTCTTCTAGGAGTTTGATGGCTTTGGGTTTCACACTTAGAACAGGTCTTTAATTCATTTTGAGTTTTTTGCATATTATGTGAAAAAATGCTCTAATTCCATTCTTTAACATGAAGCAGTCCAGTTTTCACCACAGCATTTAAGAGGCTGTTTTTTCACCCTTGAATATTCTTGCTTCTTTTATGATAGATTAATTGACCAGAAGTGTGTGGGTTGATTTTTGTTTCATTGAGCTGTGTCTGTTTTTGTAGCAGTGACATAAGGTTTTGTTTACTGTAACTGGCAGTTTTGTAGCACTGTTTGGCCTTACCTGTTTGTAATTTTTACAGTTTTTTTCTTGTAATTGATTTCTAGTTTCATGGAGCTGTGGTTGGAAAAGATGCTTGATATGATTTAAATTTTCTTAAATTTACTGAGACTTATTTTGTGTCCTAGCAGGCAATCTATCCTGGAGAATGTTCCATGTGCACTTTAAAAGAATGTGTACTCTGCTTTTGGACTGACTCTTAAATATATCTGTTAAGTCCATATGGTCTGTGTATCATTTAAGGCTAGTGTTTCCTTATTGACTTTTGGTCTGGATGAACTGTCCGTCAATGTAAGTGGGATAGTAAAGTCTCCGACTATTACTGTGGTATCGTCAAGTTCTCCCTGTATGTCCTTAACTTTTATTTACTTTGAATTTCTGGCTGCTCTGGGTCCTAGCTGCGATGAGTGGACTTCTCACTGTGGTGCCTTTTCCCTGTTGTGAAGCGCGGGTTCCCGGTGCGTGGCCTCAGCAGCTGTGGCACACAGGCGCAGTGTTGTGCTTCAGGGGCTTGGCTGCTCGTGGCACGTGGGACCCTCTCAGACCAGGGATCGAATCTACGTCCTCTGTCCTGGCAGGTGAATTCTCAATCAAGGGACCATCAGGGGAGCCCCCCTTTTATGTCTTTTATATTTGCTTTATGTATTTAGGAGCTACTACGTTTGGTGCATGTATACTTACAATTGTTATATCTTCTTGGATTGATCCTTGATCAGTGTAATATTCCTCTGTCTCTTATTACAGTCGTTTTAAAGTCTATTTTGTTTAATATGAGTATTTCTACCTCATTTATCTTTTGATTTCCATTTGCATTGAAGACCTTTATCCAACTTCTCACTTACTCTCTGTGTGTATTTTTAGATCTGAAGTGAATTTCTTGTAAACAGTATATATGTGGGTTTTATTTCTATACCCATTCAGCTCTATTGCCATTTTGTTAGTCGATTTGGGCTTTAAGTTTTTATGTGTTATGTTTTTGTTTTCATTCCTCTCTTAAGTATTTTCAAAGCTCCCTTGTGATTTATTCCTTAAACCATTTGTTGTTCATGAGTGTTTTGTTTAATTTCCACAAATCTGTGAGTCTTCTAGCTTTATTTTTATTATTGATTTCTTACTTCATGCTGTTATGGTCAGAGAAGAGATTTTGTATGATGTCTAGTCTACTGAGACTTAATTAGTGGCCTAACATGTACTCTACTTGTTAAAATGTCACATGTACACTCGAGAAGAATGTGTATTTTGCTTTGGGGTAGAATATTCTGGAGGGGCATTATTCTGCCTACCACAATGGGCCTATTCATTCATAATTCATTTATTCAACAAATATTTTGAGGATCTATTTTGTGGCAAGTACTTTTATAGGCACTAGGATTCAGTAGTAAAATCTATGTTCTTTTTCTCATAAAGCTTACCTTTTAGTACAGGAGATAAAATGAACAAATAAATATAGTATGTCAGGTGTGCTAAGTGCTATAAAGGAGCAGCAGATATGTAGGGAATGAAGATGTAGGGTGTGTGTGTGATGCTATGTTATACAGAGTGGTTGGGAAAGTCCTTTCTAAAGTGTTACATAAACAGAATCCTACAGAAAGTGAGGAAGGAAACCATGTGGATACCTGGAATAAGGGTGTTTTAGGGAGAGGAGTATCAAGTCCCAAGGCCTGGAGCCAGGAGCATGCATGACATATTCAAGAAATGGCAATAAGGCCAGTGTGGCTACACCTGGTTGAGCAAGCAGAAGAACGATGGTGGAAGAGGTCAGAGAAGAAACAGGAAAAAGATCAGTTAGGGGCTTGCAGACCATTGTGAAGACATTATAAGGGTTTACCTGCATGAGACAGAAAGTCACTGTAAAGTTTTGAGCAGAGGGGTGATGCAGTATGACTTTGGCTTAGAAATAATCACTAGAGATAACTGGTGAAAGGTTTTAGAAGAGTCAAGGCAGAAGCAGTGAGGCCAGTTAGGAGACTGCTTCCACCATCTAAGTGAGAAATCCTGGTGGATGAGCAGGCTGGTAGCCATGGGTGTGGCAAGAATGAGTAGGTTCTGAAAATCTTCAGGAAGGAAAGGCAGAATGATTTCCTGATAGGTTGGACATAAGTATGAGAAAAAGAGGAATGAAAAATGGCTCAGTGATTTTCAGCGAATGTGGCAGCTATTTACAGAGACAGGGAAGACAGCGGATAGAGAATGTCTGGGGAGGACAATGAGGAGCTTAGCTATAAACATGTTAAATTCAAGGTGCCTATTAAACATAAGTGAAGATACTGGATTGGAAGTTGGATAAAATGAGCTTCCTAAGGGTAGGGAATTCTGAATATCTTATCCCCAAGGCTTAGAACAGTATCTGACATAGAGTAGCCACTCAGTAGACATTTGTTGAATAAATGAATAAATATACAAGTTTGAATTCAGAGGAATGATCTGGGCTTGAGATATTTGGGAGTACATCAACCCACAGATGGTATTTAAAGCCAGCTTATCTAGTGAGTGAACAAAAATTAGCCTGAGAATTGAGCTGTAGGGTATTCCAACATGTAGAAGTTGGGAAGATGGGACTAAATCAGCAAAGAAAACTGAAGAACAGACGCCAGCAGAGTAGGGGGCAAAGCAAGGAAGTGTGATGCTCTAGAAGCAAAGTGCAGATTCTTCCGTCAAGGAGATGGAAGAATAAATTAAAAAAAGTGAAATTAAAAATGAGGGCTAAGAAAGGTAAAATTTATAGAAATGACGATTAAATACTATTTTTAGGTTATAAAAACTAACTGCATATGTTTAGGATGGCAGGGGACTGGAATATAGTTTTCAACAGTAAGTGGGGAAAAAAAGACTTAGCACATTAGTTGTATAGAAATGAAGAAACAGTCTTGCCTGGTCACCAGCAAATACAGTCCAGATCTGACTGAGCTAACAGGAGTACAGCATACATAGCAAGGAAGGCTTAACCTGGTGCACTGCACCCAGCGACCACTCTGGGAGCACTGGCTCTAGCACTGGGTGCAGCGCCACGTTCAGGACACTGGTGCAGCATAAAGTTCCCAAGGAAGTGACTTCTGTGCTAAAAGTATATGAAACAAGTCATCTGAGGAAAATCTGAAGGAAGCGGGAAATTTATTTCAGAACTGGGGGCTATAACGGTTATCTTCAAAGTGAAGAGGTATTACACTGTCATTTATGATCCCAGAGGAGAGATGTTACCCCAAAGTAGATATTAAACTTACAGAAAATTTTCTAACAATTACAACACTCAAGTGTTAAATGGGCTGTTGATGAGGTAGTACTTTCTTAACTATTCTGCAATCAGTAAAGGAACACATTCACTGAAGTGGCAGAGGGCTGTGGCATCAGAACTCGACAGGATGATGTCTAAGATTCTGTTCAGTTCTGGGCTGTTATAACAGACGTGGATCTACTTTGAAAATTATAGTCTCCCCCCTCTCCGACACACTATGTTATGTATACACTACAGGGAGAAAATAACTTGTTTAATGTACATCTAATTTGGAGCCCTGTAGAAGGGAATGAGGATGACTTAGTGGATTTATGAGAGCAAGAGAAAGCTCAAAGTGGAAAAGATACCTGTGTAAATGCTATAAGATTGTCTGGACATTTGGTTGGAGAAGAGGAAAAATATATGGGCAATTAGAGTGAGAATATTAGATAGGGGAGACTGTTTTATACTTGGGAAGAGTTTCATCTGGTTAAGAATTTCAATTTCATTCAAAGAGGAACTTTTGAGAAGGAAACCCTTTTGGGAAGAGAAGTGCTAGACAATGAAAACAGATAGGTAGCCATTCTTGTGGTTTGGGATCAACAAACTAAAACACGCTGGAGTAAGGGTGAGACCATGAGGACACCAGCGAGAATGGAAGGTAAAGCGGGAGGCCCTTCAGAAGAAACTCTGGTCTCTGGCAGAGGTCTGAATGGAGACCCGAGAAAGTTCAAAATAAAATGGTGATGAGCTCAGGACAGTCTGGGGACAACCAAAGACAAATGGAGAAAGGGCAGGGAGGAGCCCATGAGATGAGGTGGTAGGCTCTGGATGTGGTCCCAGATCTTGGAACTACACGCTAGGCTTGCTGTGCAAGAGTGCTTCTCAGATGGGACAGTTCTGACCTCTCTATCTTCGGTTCTCACAGTGACTGTAAACACAAAAGGGTCCTGTGCTGATTTTGGCTACTTTAGTTGGCATTTTGGGCTTCTCTAATCTTTAGTATTTGGCAGTTAGGCTGAAGGAGCTCTGTCAGAGGCTCTGCTGTGTTGCCAAAAGAAAGCAATTATTTCTTCTGGGTGAGTAACTGGGAGGGGACAATGTCATATCTGGGTTGCACGATGTGGTACAATCCTAACCGATCTTTCCTGCTTCCACTCTCTCCCCTATAATTCATTCTACACAGAGTAAAAATTCATTACTTTTAAAACAATCAGATCATAGACTGGCGATTCGTTTCTTACCTGATAGTATACATGTTTCAATGCGATTCTCCCAAATCATCCGACCCTCTCCCTCTCCCACAGAGTCTAAAAGTCCGTTCTATCCATCTGTGTCTCTTTTGCTGTCTCGCATAGAGGGTTATCATTACCATCTTTCTAAATTCCATATATATGTGTTAGTATACTGTATGGTGTTTTTCTTTCTGGCTTACTTCACTTGGGGATGATCCAGAGAGATGATATGGGGTGGGAGGTGGGAGGGGGGTTCAGGATTGGGAACTCATATATACCCGTGGCTGATTCATGTCAATGTATGGCAAAACCAATACAGTATTGTAAAGCAAAATAAAGTAAAAAATAAAAAATAAAAAAACCCAGTCAGATCATGCTGCTCTCCTGCTTAAAATCCTCCAGTGGTTTCCCACAACACTTGGAATAAAAGCCAAATTTTCACTCTCTGTTCTCATCTCTTGGCCCTTACTCTCTGACTTCATCTCCTAGCATATTCTTGCTCATCACGTTCCAGCACACTGCCTTCTCTGCTTCTGGTACACACTCACTTCAGATGTTGGGAGTCATCGACTTCCTGTTCTGCTCAACTGGAATAGTCTTCCCTTCAGTCTTTACAGAGTTGGCCCCTTCTTAGCTTCAGTATCACCTTCCCAGAGAAGCCTCCCCTGACCACTCCATGTGCCTAGGTCACTCTGCTGTACTACTCTGCTCTATTTTCTCGTATCACTATCACTAGCTGAAATTGTCTTACTCATTTACTGGTTTGTCATCTTTTTCTCCTGTTAGACTGCAAGCTCCACAGAGTGAGTATTTTGTTCACCACTGGATCCCTAATACCTTGGTAAATATCTGGCACATAAATAGTCAGTAAATAGCAATTAATAAAGATTTGCTAAAGCAATGGAAGAGAGAGAGACAGAGACAGAGAGAGGGAGAGAACTGGTTTCAGCAAGGTACACCGAAGGCATGAAGGGCTTGGCTGTCTCCTTCCTACCTTATGGGGAGGAGAGTGTGAGACATGGGCAACTCTTCTTTATATGTTAAGAATGGGTGCAGGAAATGGAGCCCTGGCGTAGGTCCTTAGTACACACTGGTATTTGCTAACGTTGCCAGACATGGCTATTTCCCAGCTTCTTATTTTGTTTCTAGCCCATGTAGGTGCCCAAAGGGGAGCTGCTAGGATATTGAGTCTCTCTCTTTAAGGGAATCTTTACATTTGAAGACATACTCAGGACAAAGATATACTGAACTAGAAGTAGACAGATATTAAGTCATAGGTATAAATAGGAGGGGCCTTCTCACATTTCTGAAGCAAGTATTTTTTAATTTTTATTTTTATTCAATTAGGATAGGATTGGATTGCGAAAGACAGAAGTTAAAAATAATAATGGTTTGGGGTTCTAAAATCTGTTCATATGACTAGAATCATGAGAAGCACAAGGTAATCAGGAGGAAAAAAAAGCCAACTTTGGATGAAAGCCAATGAGCTTAGAATCTGACATATTAAATATCAGTTCCTGGAAGAAACTGCAAGTAGGAATTCCAAGAGGAAATATCTATCAGGGCCTTGTTTATGAATACAGTTTATGCCTTAATTTTACTTGCTTCTGGCTTAACTTACTTTTCCCTATTATCTTTTATTAAAATTCTTTCATTTTTTAAAATTAATTTATTTTTTAAATTTTTAATTGGAGGCTAATTACTTTACAATATTGTGGTGGTTTTTGTCATACATTCACATGAATCAGCCATGGGTGTACATGTGTTCTCCATCCTGACCCTCCCTCCCACCTCCCTCCCCATCCCATCCCTCAGGGTCATCACAGTGCACCAGCCCTGAGCACCCTGCCTCATGCATCAAACCTGGACTGGTGATCTATTTCACATATGAATAAAAAGACACACATACTCTGTAACCCAACTCAATTCTTTCTGGAACAGGGTGGGGTATAATAAATACATATACAAAAGCTACCTTGGGCAGGAAGTCAGGCTGACAGACTCCCTCTCTGCCCCCTTCCTTGCCCCACTCTTTGAAGAAGAATTAGCAAATTCATGTTTATAATGTGAGGAAACAGGCACTGAGAAGCTAAAGAATCTGTCACGTGTCACAGAGCTAGGAGAGCAGGACCAGCATTCATATTTCTCTGACTCCCAAACCCATGCTCTTCAACACAGCTCTATAAAAGGATCTTCCTCTTGAGATCCTCATCCCCAGAGTCCTAGAACCAGTGTGGGTTCAGCTGCAAGTGTATCCCAGACAGATTCTGCTATGCTAAGTCTGCTGAGCCTGCACACATACTGACAGAGTTCCTTCATCATATGCTATCCCCTCTGGGAGTTGTAGCTAGTGAAGGCTGCCCCTAAATGCTGGCCCTGTGGGTCAGGCCCAGACAGCCCCCTTTTTCTGGGATAGTGCCTAGCACACAGTAGACACACAGTGTGAATCGTAGCACTGAAGCGATAGTCCTGCTGTCCTTACAAGTCAACTACGGCTTTATTACCAGCTGAGATATACCTCTTAGAAATCTCTCTAATAACATTTGCTTTATTGTGAATAGAGAGACAGTCCAGAGATTCCTGTATTCTTCTCACTTTCCAAACCTGAAGGATGAGGACGGTCACTCTTCCTTGTAAGTCTAGAGGCTGTAATGACCCCCTGGACAATGTGAGGATTGCTGGGAGATAACTCATGAGGTGCCCTTCACCTGGGGCACGTAAATGGTGCTCAACAAATGTTATTTCCTTTAGTTCCACTTGCTTAATTCTATTGTATTTACTTCAATTCCCACCCCAATACTAACAAGCCTTTTTTCTGAGGGCAGCGGCTACAGATGCCAAGAGAAGGGTGGTAACAGTGAGCATGAGAGTGCAAAGAGGAAGGAGTACAGATGAGAACAGGACGCTGGGGAGCACTGGTCTCCAGGGCAGGCCGGAAAGTGGCAGCCTGCCCGTTTCAAACATGGCCACAGCAGTATTTCTGGTATCATATGCTCTTCTAGAACTTTTATATTCCCCACAAGAGATGAAGTCTATTGCTCTCCCCTTTGAACCTGGGTGGGACTCTGTCGCTGCTTTGCTGAAGAGAACTCAGTGGTGGGATACTGCATGACCCCTGACCTAGGTCATAAAACATGACATGGTTTCTACTTGGCTCTCTCCTTTGTCAGGATGCTCCTCGTTCGAGCCTGTCACCATGCTGTGAGGAAGCCCAAGCTGGCCTGTGCAGAGAGACTACAGGGAAAGGCCCCTAGCAAACAGTGAGCAGGAGCGTGCAGAGAGGAGAGGACGCAGGTGAGAGCAGACGTGTGTTAACAAGCACAAAGATGACTCCAACTCCAGTCTCCATCTCCCACCTGAGGCTCAGACCCCGTGAAACAAAGAAAGCCATTCTCCCTGCGTCTGATGGAATTCCTGACACACAGAATCTGTGAGATGAACAGACCGTTGTCTTGTGTCAGTAAGTTCTGGGGTAATCTATTACATAGCCACAGTAACTGGAACAAGAAGAAAAGCAAAGGAGAGTGTGTGGTAGGGTGAGGCTGGAGGAGGGTGGTGTTAGAACAGACTGAACGTTGCCAAGCAGTAAGCGCTGGTTAGTACTAGCAGGCAGCGTTAGGGGGACACGTTACAGCTTGGCATAAGGAGAGGCTTTTAAAGCATTAAAACTGCCCAATGACTCAATAGGCTCCCCCAGTTCCCTGTCAATGAAGATATTCGAATATAAACTGAGAAAGGATATTGAAGAGATACAAATCTGAACCAAAGACTGGGTTCAGGTGACTATAAGGTTCCTTCCAGTCAGAGGAACACGACAGCAGGTCAGAGCTGGGTCACAAGGAAGACAGACGAGGCAGAGGTGACCTCTGGAGTCTGATGCCTGGGACACCGGTGACACCATGCATGAAAAGAGAAATTATGAGGGACTGAAAAAGACTCTTCTCCATTCCTCTCGTCTCTTGCCCAGATGAGTGTTAACGGGCTTTCCCACTTTCTGTGACCGCTCCCCTACATTTTCACATGAAACTTCCACATATGGTCCTTAGTAGGTCACTGCCCAAATTAAAGGCTTTTAGAAAAGATTTATTTATTCACTTGGTGGCATGCGGGATTTTTAGCTGTAGCCTGTGAACTCTTGCGTTCTGTTGTGCTAGCCGCTCAGTCGTGTCCGACTCTTTGCGACCCCATGCACTGTCGCTCGCCAGGCTCCTCTATCTGTGGGATTCTCCAAGGCAGGAATACTGGAGTGGGGTTGCCATTCCCTTCTCCACGGAATCTTCCCAACCCAGGGATTGAACCCAGGTCTGCCACATTGTGGGCAGATTCTTTACTGACTAAGTCACCAGGGAAGTCCTAGCTGTGAACTCTTAGCTGTGGCATATGGGATCTATTAATAGTTTCCTGACCAGGACCAAACTGTTGCCCCCTGCATTGGGAATGTGGAGTCTTAACCACTGGACCGCCAGGGAAATCCCCTGATCAAAGGATTTTAGTGACACCACTGTCACCACCACATTCAGCAGGTCATTTTATATACCACACAGTAATTTTATATTTATTATCTCACTTGAACATCACAACAGCCTGGGAGGTACTAAAATCACCACTACATACATCTCAAAATCCAGCTAAAGCACGTACTTGGTTCATTCTTCATATTTTTTTGCTTTGATGTTTTTGCTTACGCTATTTTCTTTGTCTAGGTTTTTCTCAACTCTAAATGTTCCAACCCTTTTTAACTTTCAAGGCCCAAATTAAATTTTAGTTGCTCTAGAAAACAGCTGAATCCTGCAACACAGAGTCGTCTCTCCCTCCTCTGAACTCTGTCAATGATGACATGATAATCCAATATGTATCAAGCAATTACTATGTGCCAAGCAGCATGCTGAGTGCTTTTGCTATGTTATCGTCTATCTTCTGTATTGCTCTCTACCTTATACCACGGATATTTGTACACACCTCTTCTTTACTAGCTTACCAGATCCTTGAGGATATGATCAATGTCTGAGTCATTTGTGTTTTCTCCCAAGTCTAGCACGGGGCCTGGCACAGAGCAAGCACTATATAAATATTTGTCTAATGAATGAATGAATAATTCAGGCAGGCAGAGTTAAAGTTTACCTTTGCTCGAACAAATGGTTTTCAAGCACCCTTAAACACTTGAGAAGCACTCATTTATATCCACATAATTAATGGGCTAAATTACAGATCATTCTTATCTTTTTAAGACCCAGGTTTCTAGGGACCTTGGCTAGAATCTGTTTTTTCAGTGTCGTTTACAGATGTAAAAGTGGAAAACCACAAATACACATATTAACAGACTTCTTTTTATGCAAAAATATTGTAGAATTCAGAACAGTCTTTTCCAACCTATCAGAATTAGCTAGTTTTTACAAGTCTCTCTCTTTCATCTGTGTGGTCATAAAGACTGTAAACTCTTTCACTTTGAATCCCACTACTTCTTGGCCCAACTGCTATATGACTTTGCATAGTTATGAATCTAGAAATGATTGCTGACTAAGTGAAAAACCCATGTTGGTTGTAACGTGTAATTACTCACTATGGTTCTGATCCCATTAGTTTAGCCAAGGAGCCAGCACCTTAAGGGCGCCGCAGGGAGCCTCAGCCACGTATGGCAGTTGAGTCACTGCCCCAAGATTTGAAAACTATCCTCTTTTCTTTACTTCTTGTAGGCCCAAGAATGGAAAACTGACAACAGTAAAGGCTAAACAGGCATTTCAAAAAGTTGTATTACAGATTGTTGAAGTTTGTTGAAGTATCAAGAAATTATAGCTGGTGAAAAATTCCCATATTAAAATTCTGACGTATTCCTAATATAAAATCAATCCTTTTCACCCGAAGACTGCAATTTCAATTTTACTAAAGAAATGGAAATTATTGTCTAAAACCGAGGCTTTGTACAAAAATAATCAGTTAGTACTTCCCCCACCCACAATGAAGCAGAGATTAACAGAGTACATTCTGACACCTAAATTGTCTTTCACAAAACCTAGGAAAAAATTAGAAGATTAAGGGCACAATAGGAGGGGAGAGCAAAGGCAGACCTGCTATAATCACCACCACAAAGGCCGGCCACTGGCAGACTGCAGAGTGTTTACTCAAAGCTCTGTGCTATCCATCAGTGTCCGTAATTATCTCAGGTCTGCCAGTTCATAAGAGGCAATTTTTGAAGGCTTCTCTGGCTCCCCTTTGTCTCTTATTCCTGTTGGTCACAAAAGGGCTTTGAGGACAAGCCTTGCTCGACACTCTGGCTCTGACTGACTTCTCCACACAGCCCAAACAAGAATTATGTGAATTACTCCAATAGAACAACCACCACGCTACCTTTCTCCCCAGGCACGGCTATGACCGTGTGCCGAAACCCTGCTGAAGTGCTTTCAACAGGCCACTGTAGTTCACAATTTAGAAATACAATTTCTATGAAGATACAAGAAGTAGTATAAAATGGTCTGTAACTATTAGCGGTAAACAAATCAGAAGAGGCAGGAAAACTCCCTGTATTCCTGTAGCTCGGGAGTGCTCAGGAAATGCTGGAAGATGGAAAGACAAAAGGAAGAAAAGCGGTGAGCAATCATTCTTCTCTCTGTCTCAGAAGCAGATTATACTGATACTGCTAAGAATTTCTTAGGTAAATTGAGCCAGGGAACTACCTGGACTTGCTTTTGTAAGAGGGCCTGCTAATAGAAATCTGCTGAATAACTGAGGTTGGGGAAGGAAATTATACTGGGAAAAAATCGATTAAGAATTCTTAAAAACTACCAGAAACATCACTTTGCTGACAAAGGTCCATATAGTCAAAGTTATGGTTTTTCCAGTAGTCATGTATGGATGTGGGAGTTGGACCCTAAAGAAGGTTGACTGCCAAACAATTGATGCTTTCAAACTGTGGTGCTGGAGAACTCTTGAGAGTCCCTTGGACAGCAAGGAGATCAAACTAGTCAATCGTACAGGAAATAAACCTGGAATTTCAGTGTAAGAAGTGATGCTGAAGCTGAAGCTCCAATACTTTGGCCATCTGATGCGAAGAGCTGATTCACTGGAAAAGTCCCTGATGCTGGGAAAGATTTAAGGCAAAAAGAGAAGGGGGTGACAGAGGATGAGATAGTTGGATGGTGTCACTGACTCAATAGACACGAGTTTGAGCAAACTCAGAGAGATAGTGAAGGACAGGGAAGCCTGGTGTGCTGCAGTTCATGGGGTTGCAGAGTCAGACATGACCTAGTGACTGAACAACAACAAAAAACTACTAAGGGTTAATCACTGACTTATTTAAAATCCAGTTGTATATGTACATATAAATAATTATACTTCATTTTATGAGCATACACACAACACACGTGTGTGTGTATGTATGCTAAGTTGCTTCAGTTGTGTCGGACACTTTGCGACCCCATGGACTGTAGCCTGCCAAGCTCCTCTGTCCATAGAATTTTCCAGGCAAGAATACTGGAAGGGGTTGCCATGCCCTCCCCCTCAGGGGATCTTCCTGACCCAGGGATCGAACCCTCATCTCCTGTGTCTCCTGCACTAGCAGGCAGGTTCTTCACCAGTGGTGCCACCTGGGAAGCCCATACACACAGACACACACACGGACTATCATTTTATATATAAACTTCACCCACACACCTACATGCACACCACTCTGGTCTGCTTGGATAATCTTCAGCATGTCTAGAATCATGGAAAATGGTGGTGTGTATCCTATAATTTGGAGACCATCTCATCTACCGGTCAAAATTTTCATCAGAAATCTGGGAGTCTTTCTGGATTCCTCATTTCCTTTCATCCTCCCATGTTATTAAGCTTTATGTCATCTCACTTAGATTTATTCTGTGTCCTCACTGTATCTGTTCCTCTCTATTTTCACTCTCCACGGGTCCTCAACATTTAAAAAGCCTACTCCTAAGGCAAGGGTCGGAGAAGGCAATGGCACCCCACTCCAGTGCTCTTGCCTGGCAAATCCCATGGACGGAGGAGCCTGGTAGGCTGCAGTCCATGGGGTTGCGAAGAGTTGGACACGACTGAGTGACTTCACTTTCACTTTTCACGTTCATGCATTGGAGAAGGAAATGGCAACCTACTCCAGTATTCTTGCCTGGAGAATCCCAGGGATAGGGGAGCCTGGGGAGCACAGAGTCAGACACGACTGAAGTGACTTACCAGCAGCAGCAAGACAAGGGTGGGATGATTTGAGAGAATAGCATTGAAATATGTATATTATCATACATGAAACAGATCGCCAGTCCAGGTTTGATGCATGAGACAGAGTGCTTGGGGCTGGTGCACTGGGATGACCCTGAGGGATGAGAAGGGGAAGGAGGGGGGAGGGGGGTTCAGGATGGGGAACACATGTACACCCATGGTTGATTCATGTCAATGTATGGCAAAACCACTACAATACTGTAAAGTAATTAGCATTCAATTGAAATGAATAAATTAAAAAAAATGAAAAGCCTACTCCTTCTAGTGGGCTCAAGCCTACTAGACTCAAGCCATTCCAGCCATTTTTATACTTTTCAGGAGTGATCATCCTATACCAGAAATGTGATCATTTATGGAGCTGACTGAATATCTCATCTCCTGCCACCCTTCACAGTCACCCTATTATAAACCACATCAAACTGAACATGAGACAGTGTCTTCTATATCCATAACTCTTAGTTTGGGTTATCCCCCAAACAGACCCTGAAACAAAGATATGGTTGCATGATGTTCACCTGTGAGGAAGCAGAGGAGGAAAAGAGGGCAGGGAGAAAGCCAATCAAGTGCGTGTTAATGAACAGGTTACCGCTCTCCTAGGGGCCCCTGGAGAACTTGTAGGGAACACACTTCAGGACTGTCCCATTGAGGGCTGGTGGAGCTGGGATGTTATCCACCAATTTATTGTTGGAGAGTGATTCCTGGGTGTTAATTCTCCTGTACTTCTAGCAAACAGCTACTTGTCCAGAGAACATCCCCAGGAAGTGAAATACAGGAAGTCACTGGCAGGTGACCACCTAATAGGCCGCAGGTGCCAATAACACTTGCTATATCATGCAGTACCCTGATGCCCTTTCTCCCAAATGAATTCTTTACTCCACTTGTCTTCTGGATCCTTTACGATTTAGGTCACTGAAGCCCTTTTTGACCTCCTCTGGAAGGGCTTTATTTCCTTCTCTGCACACCCTCTCTTCTGCTGCAGCTATTACATTGTAGCTGTTAATTCACAAGTCTGACCCTCTGACAGACTCTGGGCTCCCTGAGGAGCTTCAGTACTTAGCCTGGAGTCTGGCCCAGGGCAGATGTTCAGTCAATGTCTACTAAACAAGGACATGTTTGTGTGTGTTAAAGAGAAGAGGATGCTGTCCTCCACATATGTAACTGAGAAAGTCTTCAAAGAAACAAAATGTATGCTCCCATATTCTGAATAATATAAAGGCATGTGTGTAAGAGGGAACACCAGCGGAGGAACCTTGGGTCCTAATTCAAACTATTTTGGCTCAGCTGCTTTCTCTATGAGTGGCTATGAATGACCTTTAAGCTTCTTTCAAGTCCCACAGATTTCAAGTGACCGAATCCAAGTGTAAGGGAACGCTGATGCCCACAAATTACACAACCCATATATGGAAATGTTTATGTGTGTGATATTCACTTGGATTCAAGGGAAGAGTACAGATGACAAAGACCTGAGATGCTGGCAGGTTTATAATGGCATGTACATGAAAGAGCCAGTGTTGGAAGGGTCTTCCTGGTGAGAGGATCCCTCCCAAGGAGTGGCCAGGCTACTGCACAGAGCGAGCCGGGCAGCATGGTGGCCTCTAAGCTGGCAGGTGCCAATGCCCTGGATGGATCCCCGTTGCTGTTGCTACCAGAACTTACCTGGGTCACAGACCTGCAAATAGCCCCTTCCTGGGTGCTCATCAAGTCCCTGGAAGGTAGGCTCTGGCTACATTCCTAGAGGGAACAGACTAAGTGTAATAGTGACTAAAGGCCATGCTTGACTTCCTTGACACTCAGTCTTAATCTTCCTAGAAGTGTGACTGGGGCTGGAGGGACTGGGTAAGAATAAGAAAGAATGGGTGGGTATCAAGGTCTTATGTAGAACAGACCAACAAATGTTGAGGAAGTTAATTTCTGAAAACAAATTCTCTTTTACAATATTCTGAATAGAGACATTAGCACTGTGGTACACTGAATATGGCTGTATAAGAGTTCTTTAAGTAGTTAGACTTCATTAGCTTCAAATAGTTTCCTTCTTGATAAATCCCTACATATACATATATGTATACACACATATATATACAGATATATATCTGTGTATATATCTGTGTATATATATATATATGTGGGCTTCCTCTGGTAGCTCAACTAGACACCCAGGTTTGATTCCTGGGTAGGGAAGATCCCCTGGAGAAGAGACAGGCTACTCATTCCAGTGTTCTTGGGCTTCCCTGGTGGCGCAGAGGGTAAAGAATCTGCCTGCAATGCGGGAGACCTGGGTTCGATCCCTGGGTTGGGAAGATTCCCCTGGAGGAAGGCATGGCAACCTACTTCAGTACTCTTGCCTGGAAAATCCCTATGGACAAAGAGGAGCATGGCAGGCTACAGTCCATGGGGTTGCAAAGAGTTAGACACGACTGAGCAACTAAGCACAGCACAGCATATATATATATATATATAATTGGTACGCAGTGCTGTTTAGATTTTAATTGTAAGAAAATTTTTTACTGAATATCCTCAATATGTCTGAGGGATATGTCATATTCTTGTCAGAAACAGTGTGTCACTATTGTAAACGATTCTTAACTTGGTAGGTGGGTAGAGAAAAGAACACGAGGTGGTTACTGTCTCTGTTAGAAAACTACTGCTTTTGAGGACAGTCCACAGGATGGGGTGGGGAGTTTAGAGAGCCAACCAGGCTACTAGTAGTTCCTGATACACTGGCTATAATCATGCCCATGGGGCATGAGTGACTTCACGGAGTTATTGTTTTTGGATGGCTCCTCTCTTATTCATAGAGATACCTTGAAGAAGGAACAAAGGGGAAAATAAAGAACCTAGCAGGCCATAACTGAAAGCATGTGATGGTAAGGGCAATGTGAGGCTGTTCCATGTTATGCTGAGGATCTGACTTGATTGTCTAGGCTTTGTTACTGACCTCCTGACTCAAGGAAAATCACTTGATTCCTCTGGATCTCAGTGGAAGAGGGACTGGATGGTCTCATAGAAATTATAGATAAGTTAATGACACCAACAAGAAAAATAGGCTCTGATAGGAGCTTGTAGCCAGAGAAAATGAGAAACATTAGACAAGTCTCAGTATGGGAAGCCAATAAGGACAGAGGTAGCACAAAGAGGAAAAGAGGTCAAGATGACCACGTACATCCCTATGAAACGACTCCAGAGTGAGCAAAGTCCAAGAGATGTTTCGAAAGTTGAGTCCAGACTGACATGGAGTAGAGGCCTTACCTTCCGGTGACAGCAAAGCAGAGCGTGCACATTCCCTGTAAGAGTCCTGCGGCATACTGCAGAAACGCAGCCATCTTGGGATTCTCATCCACGGGGCCTTGCACCGAGAGGAAGCAGCCACAAAGCTTGTCGATCAGACCGATGTTCACCACGTAGCTAGATGTGGGGACAAACATGTGTTACCAATGTGCACAGCCTGGTAACATCTTTCCCTTCAAAAAGTGAAAGTGAAAGTTGCTCAGTCATGTCCGACTCTGCCACCCCATGGATGGTAGCCTCCCAGGCTCCTCTGTCCATTGAATTCTCCAGGCCAGAATGCTGGAGTGAGTAGCCGTTCTCTCCAGGCATCTTCCCAACCCAGGGATTGAATCCAGGTCTCTCGCATTGCAGGCAGATTCTTTATTGGCTGAGCCAGCAGGGAAGCCCTCATCTTCAAAGAGAAACCTTAATAAACACAGGCTTAGGCCTTTCTAACAAGCAAAGACAACACAGGTTTGAGTATAACATCTTAAGCAACTATTTCCTTAGATTTATCCCTGAATAATCAGTTATTTCAATGAATGGTTCTGTTTACTTCTGTTGGCTACTCTAATGTTATTTTCTTCAAGAAAGAGATTATCTGATCATTCTTACCAGTCTAGAGTCTGACAATAACTGAATTGATTTATAAGGATCTCTGTACTCTTGAAAAGGAATACTTCTTAAAGTACTAGGAGCTAAATTCACTAGAATGCAAGGATTCAGGATGATGCAACTCAGGCACTCGTTATAACCTAAACTTCCAATCCCACTGTAGATTCTCTACTTTTTAAAACCTTATCACCACTAAGAGTATAACAAGCAGCAAGAATCCAACTGCCCTGTTATGAAAAGTACCAGTTCTGAGAGTTGACAATATCACTTAAGAAGTTACTCTCATCTTTTCAGTCTATTAAACAGTTTTCTAGAACTGTTTATTAACCCAGATCAACAACAGTAGTAGCTCTTAGTCCACAAAGCAGAAATAACTGCAAATATCTGAAGACTATAAAGTACCTTGTAGATCTATCAGCCTTAGCTTAGAGATTTTATACCAATTCAGGGCTACTGCATTCACATATATAAAAAATGAAGGAGTCTGAATATAGCAGTTCTGAAAATCAACACATACAATCTTTCAGTGATACGTGCAAAGGAACTGATGCTTCTGCTTGTAAGTGCACTAAAATCCCTATCACAATTCATTTACTAACACACTTCTTTTGTAAAAGGAAGGAGAATCTGATGAATAATTTATGTTGGTAGCCTCTTTTAAGTTTACTATTTACAAGGCATAAAATTATGTTCCCTTTCTCTTTTTATGTTAGGAAATATATTCATCTGGTTACTGAGCATCTCCCACAGTTTTAAAATTGGAAAATATGAAATGATGACCACTAGCCCTATTATCTGATTATAAAGGAAAATGACATATTGAACCGTAGTCCCACAAGTTACTGGATGACCATGGGCAAATTACCTTGCCCTTCTTTGTTTTCTTTTTGATATAACAGTGTTAGTAGAAGGTTCTTGTGATAAGTGACTGATAAGCTAATACATGCAAAGAACTTGATATATTTTTTATTAGTTTTATTGTTACTAGTAGTAATATTCGCAATATTTTAAAAACAGATGCATGCATACTTACTAGTCATAAATACAATGAAAAATTAACACAACATAAAATATATTTCACAAATATTAGACTAATAAAAGGGCTTGCTGCTGCTGCTGCTAAGTCGCTTCAGTCGTGTCCAACTCTGTGCAACCCCAGAGACGACAGCCCACCAGGCTCGCCTGTCCCAGGGATTCTCCAGGCAAGAACACTGGAGTGGGTTGCCATTTAAAAATCATTAAGTATGTTAACAGAAAACACTGATAAGGATATGTGGAAATGGGACTCCTACCCTTTACTAATGGAAAGTGTACTCTTTGGAGAACAATTTGATGTTACTTGGTAAAGTTGAACATGGATTTAACATGGATTCAAAATTCTTACTGTAGGCATATGCACTTGAGAAACTCACATATAGGTGCAAAAGAAGCTTATACAAGGATGTTCACTGTATCATTGCTTCAAATAGTGAAAAAACAGAAACTACTGACCTCAAATAGGTGTACAAACTGGGAATTTATTCATTTAAAAAATGTCTAGAGCAGTTAAAATGAATTAATCAGAATTATATGCATCAACATAAATCTCAACATGTTATGTGAAACTAGAAATTGAGAGAACTGTATGATAGCATTTATGTAAATTTTAAACACAAAACCAGAAATGTTTATTTTTATTATATGAATATATAAAAAAATATATATATACTATACACATATATATTACACATACATATATACAAATAATATAAAAAATGCATGGGAACTATATACACATACTTTAACTCTCTCTCAAGAGATAAATCACTGTGTAAGAGAAAGGAATGTAGATGGGGAGTTAGCTGTACCTGCCACATTTGGTTTCTTACTAGTATGAAAAAAGATCTAGGACAATATGGAAAAATGTTATCCGTTACTGAAAAATGATGTCAAGATGGTACATAGGTATTGATAATTTTGTAAGGTGTAGGTTGATACACTACATAAACTCAGAAAATTTAAATATTTTTGAAGAGAATAATGACAAACCGAAAGAGTGTTTGAAACCTGTAAGATAAGGGTTAATGTTTTATTTCCCAGGTTTATTGAGATACAGTTCACATACATATCCTTTAAGTTTAAGGCATACAATGTGATGATTTGTGTATTCCTTACAAAATACTACTGTTTTCTAGTTTCACACCACTGATCAGAGAGGACACTTGATATAATTTCTATGTTTTTGGATCCTTGAGAATTCTTTTGTGGCATAACATAGGATTCATCCTTGAGAATGTTCCATGTGTGTTTGAGAGCAATACATATTTTGCTCCTGTTGCATGGAGTGCTCTGTATATGTCTGTTAGGTTCTTTTGGCCTAAGTGCTATTTAAATCTGCTGTTTCCTTATTGATTTCCTGTCTGGAAGATCTGTCTATTATTGTTGAGTGTTTCCTGTTGCTGTGTTGTTGCTAAGTCATGTCTGACTCTTTTGCAGCCTGCCTGGCTCCTTGTCCATGGGGTTTCCCAGGCAAGAATACTGGAGTGGGTTGTCATTTCCTTCTCTAGGAATTTATTGTTGAGAGTGGGGTATTAATGTCCCCACATATTACTGCATTGTTGTTCTCCATTTAGTTCTGTTAGTATCAGTTTTCTATATTTAGGGGCTCCAACGTTGGATGCAAAAATACTTACTTACNGCCTGTCCCAGGGATTCTCCAGGCAAGAACACTGGAGTGGGTTGCCATTTAAAAATCATTAAGTATGTTAACAGAAAACACTGATAAGGATATGTGGAAATGGGACTCCTACCCTTTACTAATGGAAAGTGTACTCTTTGGAGAACAATTTGATGTTACTTGGTAAAGTTGAACATGGATTTAACATGGATTCAAAATTCTTACTGTAGGCATATGCACTTGAGAAACTCACATATAGGTGCAAAAGAAGCTTATACAAGGATGTTCACTGTATCATTGCTTCAAATAGTGAAAAAACAGAAACTACTGACCTCAAATAGGTGTACAAACTGGGAATTTATTCATTTAAAAAATGTCTAGAGCAGTTAAAATGAATTAATCAGAATTATATGCATCAACATAAATCTCAACATGTTATGTGAAACTAGAAATTGAGAGAACTGTATGATAGCATTTATGTAAATTTTAAACACAAAACCAGAAATGTTTATTTTTATTATATGAATATATAAAAAAATATATATATACTATACACATATATATTACACATACATATATACAAATAATATAAAAAATGCATGGGAACTATATACACATACTTTAACTCTCTCTCAAGAGATAAATCACTGTGTAAGAGAAAGGAATGTAGATGGGGAGTTAGCTGTACCTGCCACATTTGGTTTCTTACTAGTATGAAAAAAGATCTAGGACAATATGGAAAAATGTTATCCGTTACTGAAAAATGATGTCAAGATGGTACATAGGTATTGATAATTTTGTAAGGTGTAGGTTGATACACTACATAAACTCAGAAAATTTAAATATTTTTGAAGAGAATAATGACAAACCGAAAGAGTGTTTGAAACCTGTAAGATAAGGGTTAATGTTTTATTTCCCAGGTTTATTGAGATACAGTTCACATACATATCCTTTAAGTTTAAGGCATACAATGTGATGATTTGTGTATTCCTTACAAAATACTACTGTTTTCTAGTTTCACACCACTGATCAGAGAGGACACTTGATATAATTTCTATGTTTTTGGATCCTTGAGAATTCTTTTGTGGCATAACATAGGATTCATCCTTGAGAATGTTCCATGTGTGTTTGAGAGCAATACATATTTTGCTCCTGTTGCATGGAGTGCTCTGTATATGTCTGTTAGGTTCTTTTGGCCTAAGTGCTATTTAAATCTGCTGTTTCCTTATTGATTTCCTGTCTGGAAGATCTGTCTATTATTGTTGAGTGTTTCCTGTTGCTGTGTTGTTGCTAAGTCATGTCTGACTCTTTTGCAGCCTGCCTGGCTCCTTGTCCATGGGGTTTCCCAGGCAAGAATACTGGAGTGGGTTGTCATTTCCTTCTCTAGGAATTTATTGTTGAGAGTGGGGTATTAATGTCCCCACATATTACTGCATTGTTGTTCTCCATTTAGTTCTGTTAGTATCAGTTTTCTATATTTAGGGGCTCCAACGTTGGATGCAAAAATACTTACTTACTGTCATATCTTTGGTGATTGACCCCTCTATTGTATAATGATTTGTCTCTTTAAACCATTTTTAGCTTAAAATCTATTTTTGTTGATATATATTATTGATATAAATATAGCTACCCTTCCCTTCTTCCAGTTACCATTTCTCTGAAATACTTACACCCCTTTGCTTTCAGTCTTTGTGTCTTTAAAGCTAAAATGAGTCTCTTATAGTCAGTGTGTTGTTGGATAAATTGTTTTTATCCTTCAGCCACTCTGTGTCTTTTGATTGGAGAATTTAATCCATTTACCCTTAAAGTAATTACTGGCCGCTAAGGACTTACTATTGATATTTGACTAATTATTTTCTGTTTTTTAGCCCCCTTGACCTGTGTTCCCTCTCTTGCTGTCTTCTTTTGTGATCTGATGACTTTTGGGGACAGTATGCTTTGACTTCTTTATACTAAGTGTATCTACTATAGGTTTTTCATTGGGAAATGTATTTCTTGCATTCTGTTTTTTAAATTAGTTAATTTTAATTGGAGAATAATTTACAATATTGTGGTGGTTTTTGCCATACACTGACATGAGTCAGCCATGGGTGCACATGTGTCCCCCATCCTAAATGCTCCTCCCACCTCCCTCCTCACCCCACCCCTCTGGGTTGTCCCAGAGCACTGACTTTGAGTGCCCTGCTTCAGGCATCAAACTTGCACTGGTCATCTGTTTCACATACAGTAACATACACGTTTCGATGCTGTTCTCTCAAATCATCCCACCCTCACCTTCTCCCATGTAGTCCAAATCTGTTCTCTAGATCTGTGTCTCTTTCACTGCCTTGGAAGAGGCACATGAACCCCAGTGTTCCCTGCAGCACTGTTTACAATAGCCAGGACATGGAAGCAACCTAGATATCCACTGGCAGATGAATGATGGACAAGGAAGCTGTGGTGCATATTACATTCTGCTTTAAGCTGGTAAGTTTGACAGCATATAGAAAACTTATGCAGTTGTCCCTCAGTATCTGTGGGCGATTGGTCCCAGGACCTGCTGTGGATACCAAAATTCACAGATGCTCAAGTTCCATCATTGGCACTCCATATATCAGGTTTTGCACCTGCAGACTCAACCAACTACAGATTGTGTAGTACTATAGTATTTATTAAAATAAAAACTTGCATGTAAGTGGACATGCACATTTCAGACCTGTGTTGTTTAAAAGTCAACTGTACTTTTACTTCTCCTTCCTCATATTTCAGGTTATTCATGTTACAGTTTACATGTTTTTATAGTGTTCATTCAATAACAAATTTCTGTGGTTATGGTTATATCTATTACATTTGATTTTTAACTTTCAAACTAGCTTGCAAGTGAATTTTATGTATCACCATTATAATACCAGAGATCTGATTTTGATTATATAGTTAGCATTATCAGTGAGTATTACACATCCATATGTTTTTATGTTATTATCACCTTTTTCTTTAAACCTGAAGAATGCCCTATAGTATCTCTTATAAGGGAGGTCTAGTGGTGATGACCTTCCTCTGCTTTTTTGTTTGAGAAAGTCTTTATTTCTCCTTCATTCCTGAAGGACAGCACTGCTGAGTACAGCATTCTTGGTTGGCAGTTTTTTCTTCACTATTCTGAAAAGCTGTGCCATAGGCTGGGCTTCTTGATCAGGCTGCTGGCTGTGCTCTGATATTGAGCAAGACTGCTGGCTGGCCTCTCTGGTTGGGAGCGATCTCAAGTTGTAACATCATAGATGGGTGGATCTAGAAACTGTCTCTGTGGTTGAGAAGAATTTTGTCTGGGCTCCATTATAGGGTGGGGCTGTATGCTCCGTAGTTGAGTATGGGACCACAGCTGGGTTCTGAGGTTTCCCAAGGTTACTGTTCAGTCTTCCTGGTTATGTGGGGTCAGAGGCTGAGCTCAACAGTTGGACACGGCTGCTGGCTTGACTCCCTGCCTGAACAGGGTTGTAGTTTGGACTTTGCAGCTGTCTAGGTTCCATAGCTGACCTTCCTGGTCAGAAATGAAGGTAATGCTGAGCAAGACTGCACAGATGATGACCTGCTTTCCTGCCCAGGCTGCATGGTAAAACAAGCTCTATAGCTGGTACAGCCTGGGGAACTAAGCAGCAGAACTGCCAACTGAATTCCCTGACCAGATGGGGCTACAGCTCAACTTCATATATGGGAAGAGCTGCTGCCTGGGATCTCTGCTTGGGCACCATGGTAGCCAGGAGCACAGTCCACCAAGATCTGAGTGCTGAAGCACCACACTCTGCCGTTCTATTTGCTCCCCAGTGGTCAAGCCCTGCAGATTCCCCCAGTAATCTTTGTTAGGTGAGACCAAAGAGGAAGTGTCCCACAATGCTGGGGGAGCTAGATGTCCATTTTGGCTCCTTCTTAGTACTGGAGAAACCACAGGCTTGTTGGGGAGCCTGCATATAGCACTGTGCTGGCCTGTGGGAGCACAGTGTGCAGCTGCTCCCCTTACCCCTCTAATGAGGTACTTCTTGGTCTCTGAGGTCCAGTAGGAGATGCTTCAGGCTTACCCACTTTCTTTATTCTGCATTTTCACAGTGGTTCTTATCTATGGATAGTTACTATCTGGGCTTCTAGTGAGGCCATCTGTTTGATGGCACAATAAGCTCACAAACAATGAATGAAGACCTTGTAAATGGAGCATTTACCACAGGGAATCAACACTGATCCTGACAAACAGGAGTATCATCTACAGCACTGGAATTCATTTCATAGTACAAGATGGCTGGCTGTTCTTTAGTATATTCCACCTATATCTCAGAAAAGTTCTAGAGGCCAAAAAAGCCAAGGTTAAGGTGCCAGCAGGGTTGGATTCCTCTGAGGCTGCTCTTTTTGGTTTCCAGATGGCTGTCTTCCTGCTACCTCTTCATATGGTTATTCCTCACACAGGTGCCTAATGATCTTATCATATACCAAGAGCTTTTACAACTAAAAAAGTCAATATCTCCAATAGGAAAATGGGCAAGTACATGAATAGGCAACTCAAATGACTGTCTGAGCCACCAAGAAATCCTATTAAAATGGCCAATGAACATTTAAAAATATGCAGTATCATTACTAATATAAAGAAATGAAATATTTTTGCCTTTCAGTCTGGCTAAGACTCAAAAGAATGATGCTATTCAACACTGTCTAGGCTGAAGGTACAAGGACATACTCATATGTAATCTCTCAGTTCAGTCGCTCAGTCGTGTCCGACTCTGTGACCCCATGAATCGCAGCACGCGAGGCCTCCCTGTCTATCACCAGCTCCNGTTCACGGTTCACCTGATGATTTTAGGATGCAGTAAAGGATCCAGGCTTCCCTGGTGGCTCAGAGGTTAAAGCGTCTGCCGGGAATGTGGGAGACCTGGGTTCGATCCCTGGGTCAGGAAGATCCCCTGGAGAAGGCAATGGCAACCCACTCCAGTACTCTTGCTTGGAGAATCCCATGGAGGGAAGAGCCTGGTAGGCTACTGTCCATGGGGTCGTAAAGAGTCAGACAAGAGCAACTTCACTTTAAAGGATTACTCAGCAGAGGTTCACATCCCGCACTTTCTGAAGTCAGAGCCTTGCCTGATTCCTGGGAGGTCACCTCTAAGCCCTTGGAATGTCTTACCTGTTATGAGCATCTGATGACTTTTCTGAGTCCTCCTAGTGAAATATCTTGACTGAGGGTGGTTTGGGGGACCCAAAACACAACTATTCTGAACTCATGGGTTTATATTTTACCCTCAGAAACACTATAGTAAATGTTTAGCAAATGAATGAAAGTGGAAGCGGATGGATAAACGCAGGCTCATCACTTCCCTCCACCTTTGTTGTGGATAGAAAAGTCCTCCCACTATATGCTGGGGGTACCTTTCTCAAGGTGACGGTGAGTGACTTTTGTTCATCCATCTGCCCATCTCCCATTGGCTTTCCCAGGTGTGTTTCCTTGGTATCGATACCAGTGTATCTGGTGGAGAAACCAAAGCAAGCCCAAGTAAGAACCAACAATTCACATACCATTTACAAAGGTAGACGGTCACATACTGGTTACAAAGGTTACAAAGGTAAACCTTCGTATATATTTTTCCTGATTCTGATGTTCATTTTACCTGAATTTAGCCTCCATCAATAACCCTTTTCTCATCTTCAACAAAAGTAATTATAAAACAATATACACTTCTGTGTGTAGGCTTCAACTCACTCCAGTAGACCATCTTAGGGTAAAGACAGGTCAAATCTAATTCATTCGACCCCTTCATCTCCCTCCAGGCCAACTACTTGCTGCCACTGCCCTGGCCATGGTCAGGAGAAAGTCAACGTCACTTCGCAAGAGCGCCTTTGATGGTCTCCGAAAGGTCTGTTTCCAGCCCTCCTTGCTCACCCCCCGCACGGTTGGCAGAGTGGTGTCCTCCCCTGTGGCTCTGATCATGCCTCCTGCCCTCCGTGTGTTGAGCATCTTCCCACGGCTCCCCATTTACTCACATCTTGCAAAGGCAAACATCCCCACGTGGCCAATGTCCAGACTGATCTGGTCCCCAATGTCCCCTCCTCCACATTATCTCCAGGAGGCTTTGCCGGCCCCTCTGCACCTGCTGTGAGCTCCTGCCACNCTCTGATCATGCCTCCTGCCCTCCGTGTGTTGAGCATCTTCCCACGGCTCCCCATTTACTCACATCTTGCAAAGGCAAACATCCCCACGTGGCCAATGTCCAGACTGATCTGGTCCCCAATGTCCCCTCCTCCACATTATCTCCAGGAGGCTTTGCCGGCCCCTCTGCACCTGCTGTGAGCTCCTGCCACCCTGAAACAGCTGCTTTTTCCAGAACAAACCTGACGCACTCAGGCCCTTAGGCCTTTGCCCAGCCTTTACAGCTACATGGCATTTCCCTCTACCTGATCAACTTTGACCTATCCTTCCAAATTCAAAGCAGGGGTTCACTCCTCTAGGAAGCCCTCCTTGACTTCGCAGCTGGGTGAGGAAAATAACCCATGTCCTCCTATAGCATCTTGGGCATCCGCAGTTCATCATTTGCTCATTACACTGAAATGATGGATTTGTGTGTGTGTTTTACTGTCTGTATATTGAACTCATGGAAAGCAGAGGTCTTTGTGAACCACTAGAATCTGAGCTAACAGAGGCACACCTCATTTTACTGCATTTTGCTTTATGGTGCTTCACAGATACTATTGTGTTTCATGGGTTTTTATTTGTTTAAAATACAACAGAAAAAAAGTAAAAGGCTGTAGCAATCCTTTGTTAAGTAAGTCTGTTGACCCAATTTTTCCAAGGACATGTGCTCACTTTGAATCTCTGTGTCTCATTTTGGGAATTCTCATAATATTTCAGAGTTTTTCATTGTTATATATGTGATGATAATCTGATAAGTTGATGTTTGATTTTACTTTCACAAAAAGATTATGACTCACTGAAGGATCAGAGGATGGTTAGCGTATTTTAGCAATAAA
Organism: Neotragus moschatus; assembly: GCA_006410615.1. Taxonomy (NCBI): domain Eukaryota; kingdom Metazoa; phylum Chordata; class Mammalia; order Artiodactyla; family Bovidae; genus Neotragus; species Neotragus moschatus. The sequence continues at coordinate 1,888,733 of SJYA01002789.1, forward strand.
ACATTTTAAACCTTTTTTAGATATAATGCTGTTCCACACTTAGTATACTACAGTCTAATGCTGTTTCAGTCAGTCGGTTCAGTTGCTCAGTCATGTCCAACTCTTTGCAACCCCATGGACTGCAGCACGCCAGGCCTCCCTGTCCATCACCAACTCCTGGAGTTTGCTGAAACTCATGTCCATCAAGTCGGTGATGCCATCCAACCATCTCATTCTCTGTCATCCCCTTCTCCTCCCACCTTCAATCTTTCCCAGCATAAGGATCTTTTCCAATAAGTCAGTTCTTTGCATCAGGTAGCCAAATTATTGGAGTTTCAGCTGCAACACCAGTCCTTCCAGTGAACATTCAGGACTGATTTCCTTTAGGATGGACTGGTTGGATCTCCTTGCTGTCCAAGGGACTCTCAAGAGTCTTCTCCAACACCACAGTTCAAAAGCATTAACTCTTTGGCACTCAGCTTTCTTTATGGTCCAACTCTCACATCCATACATGGCCGCTGGAAAAACCATAGCCTTGACTAGATGGACCTTTGTTGACAAAGTAATGTCTCTGCTTTTTAAATATGCTGTCTAGGTTGGTCATAACTTCTTCCAAGGAGTAAGCATCTTTTAATTTCATGGCTGCAGTCACCATCTGCAGTGATTTGGGAGCCCAGAAAAATAGAATTTGTCACTGTTTCCCCATCTATTTGCCATGAAGTGATGGGACTGGAAGCCATGATCTTAGTTTTCTGAATGTTGATATTTAAGCCAACTTTTTACCTCTCCTTTTTCACTTTCATCAAGAGGCTCCTTAGTTCCTCTTCACTTTCTGCCATAAGGGT